>JAGFPH010003585.1:61340-81297 GCA_018207615.1 Philaenus spumarius | reverse complement strand
TAAGAAATTATAATGTTTCCGAAGTTAAACAAATAGGTATTACTTTCTCCCTATAGGCATTGTATTTGGATAACCTAATAGAACTCCGATCCAATGCAATAATTTGTTCCACTGGAAATTCGACTTTTTTGGCGCTATCTATTGGGGAAATGAAGGAAGCTGGTTGGAAACACCAATGCTTACAATGCTTTCTCCCTAGCGCTACCTCGCGGCTCGATCATGTACTATTTTCGCGAACACCTTTTTTTCCGGCACACAACCCCCGTATTAATGCAAGATCTATTTATTATTCATGATCTATGCTATAGGCTACTATACAAATTCGATGTTGAGAGTTTTGCGGAAATATCCGTTTTGGGACCCCCTGAGTCCAAAAATTGGTTTTTACAGAATGTCTGTATGTATACAAAGCTAGAGAGAAAACTATTCGATCGATTTCGAACAAATTTGCACCAGACATGTCAATTAGGCCTGTATAGATGCAGGAAAAACGGTTTTGAAAATTTTTGAAAAACAATCCTCTTTTTGGCCAAAATTCATTGATTTTTTATACAAAAAATCGGCTCTAACGATTTCGATAAAATTTAAGATTTTTTGTAGCCCTTAATGTACCCTACCATATGCAAAAAACTGCATCTTTCTAAAAATTCTCGTTTAGGTAATAATAATAATAATAACTAATTTTTTGGGGTGTTTTTGGTAAAAAAAAAAGTTGTTTTTCAAAAAATTTATAATACTTTTTTCTTGCATCTATACAGGCCTAATTGACGTGTTTGGTGCAAATTTGTTCGAAATCGAATAGTTTTCTCTCTAAATAATAATAACATTTATTAGTTAATCTCCTACTTTAATAAATCACCTCTTCTACCCCACCTACATTTATGAAGTCACAGTGAATCTGTTTAATAATTTAAATATGTGTGTGAGAAAGTTTGAGCCAGTTCCTGGTACCGTTTATTATAATAAATGTTGAAATTGTACCTAATATATCGGATTGATTTGAGGTTAATTCTTTATCGAATCGTATAAATTCACGAACTCTGTTTATACAGGGTGATTCAGAACTATACGGCAATTGCCGAGTAGCTCATTCTATAGCTAAAAATAAACGGTACCAGATAACTGCCACATACTTTCTCCCAGTTGAAACTTTATTTCTTTCCAAGAGTAGCATAGGAGTTGGTTATTTAGAATTGCATACCATGGAAAATATTAGAATAGAGTAACTAATAAATATTATTGTTATTATTATCATTACTAAAACTATTCAATTGATTTCGAACAAATTTGCACCAAACATGTCAATTAGATCTGTATAGATGCACGAAAAAAGAGTTTGAACATTTTTTAAAAACAACCCCCTTTTTGGCCAGAAACCCCTTAAAATCAGTTATTATTATTATTATATAAACGATAATTTTAAAAAAAAGATGCTGTTATCATAGGGTTCATTAAGGGCTACAAATAAGCCAAATTTTATCAAAATCGTAAGAAACCGTTTTTGAGAAATTTTGATTTTTTTTGTTTTTGGCCATTTTTATGGGTAAAACCCCTAAAAAATCCAAAATTTGAAAAAATGAAAAAACGGCTGGAGATATTCTAGAACTACACCTACATACCAAATTTCATCAAAATCGGACCGTTGGTATGGTCTCCAGCTCAGTACACATCCTAACAGACACACGGACAGACATCACCAAAAAACCACTTTTTTTGGGTTCAGGGAGCACCAAAACAAATAATTTCACTAAAAATATTTTTGGGTTCAGGGAGCACCAACACAGATAATTCCACTAAACATTCTTTTGGGGTTCAGGGAGCACCAAAACAGATAATTCCACTAAAAAATCAAATTCGTAAATTTGGACGAAAACAATACTTTCTCACCTATATGATGGAGAAAGTAATAAGAAAAAAGTTATTATTAACATTTGCCCGAAAACGTTTTGTTTCTCAGATATCTGCCATTTTGTGTTTTTTTTACAAAATAATTCATATCTAGAAAAATGTTTGACTCATTGAGTTTAAACTTGACATTGTAACCTAACAATGATCTCAAGAAAACAAATGATTATATCCAATCATACGTTTCAAAATGGCGGCAACAGGGCAGTCAGGGGGTTGAGTAAACTTAAATTACTCAAAAACCGTACATTTTAACAAAAAAAATGTCAGGATACCTTTTTTGTAATCTTTTAGATTCCCTATCGGATGGTGTAACTGTCAAAACAATCGGATGAAGGATAATAGTTAAGTTATGCGTAATAATTGGTTTGTTCAACCCGGCATCCTATACCAACACAGTAAACACAGCAATATTGTATGTATATGCTGTTATTATCTTTAACTTAGCCATTATCCTTCATCCGATTGTTTTGACTGTACACCATCCGGTAGGGAATCAAAAAGACTATACAAAATGCGTGTTAACATTTAAAATGTACGGTTTTTGGATAACTTAGGTTTGAAATTTTCAAACACTCGCCATTTTGAAACGAATTATTGGATATAATACTTACTTAAAATAAGTTTATTTTATTTAAAATATTTTTCATTGTTCAGTATAACTTCATGACAAGTTTTACTCAATCGGTCAAACCGTTCTCTAGATATCAATTATCTATATAATATAAATATATAATATAATATATATATATATAATATAAATATAATATAAATATATATATCAATATAAAGCTAAGCACCGTAGACTCATGTTTATATTGTGAAATATGTTTGTCTCGATCCCATTAACAAATCGACAAAAGAGGGCCAGAGAGTACGGGGACACTCTGTAGAAGGGGTTCAGACCAATCGGAGCATTTTGTTTGATTTATTCTTTAAGAAAGCCCATCAAAAGCAACCTCAACAACACAGTCCGATTTGTAGAACCTTTTCTTTATTTATTGTATTCTTCGACTGCAGATACACAATATTGGCTCTTTGCCAACATTTCCAGCATCGCTTGCTTTGGCTGTTCATAGATCGATCTTACGTTCAAAGTGTGCTTTGAATTCTTTTACAATTTTTGTGTAGATTATGTAACGGTCTTATTCCATAGGTCGTACTGTTACAGAAAGCAATACGGTAAATCTACCAAGTCTTTGCTCAACTACAAACTCACTTTTCCGTTTGGTTTAGAGAGTTCTCAAATCGATTCAGTTTACAGAATGTTCGCTTTTTAGCTGCATTTGTTTTGCGTTCTTCCCCAGCCAGACTCTTAACATTTTGACAATCGTATATTTTTGGCTTGGTTGCAAAAGTCAAAATTCAACACCTTGGCGACCTATTTTGAAGTAATTTGTCATTTATTTTAAACAATTGATAAGTTATGTGTACTAATTGGTTTGTTCAACTCGGTATCCTATACAAACACAGTAAATACTACAATATTGTATGGACATTTGTTGTCATTACCTTTTAACTTAGCTATTATCCTTCATCCGATTGTTTTCACAGTTACACCATCCGATAGGGAATCAAAAGGGCTACAAAAAAGGTGTCTTGACATTTTTCGTTAAAATGTACGGTTTTGGAGTAATTTAGGTTTAAAATTTTCAAACAGCCGCCATTTTGAAACGCATGATTGGATTTAATCGTTTATTTTTCTTGAGGTATATCATTGTCAGGTTAAACTTCATACCAAGTTTGAACTCAATCAGTCAAACCGTTCTCTAGATATGAATTATTTTGTACAAAAAAC
This sequence comes from Philaenus spumarius, assembly GCA_018207615.1. Taxonomy (NCBI): domain Eukaryota; kingdom Metazoa; phylum Arthropoda; class Insecta; order Hemiptera; family Aphrophoridae; genus Philaenus; species Philaenus spumarius. The sequence goes on along the minus strand of JAGFPH010003585.1, from coordinate 77,594 downwards.
AAAATGGCGGATATCTGGAAAACGAAGCGTTTCGGACCTATGTTTATAGGAACTTTTTCCATTATTTTCACCAGTAGAACACGTCCTGCAATTCTTTCCGTTTCTTCCTGATACACCCTGTATATACGAGTTTTTTCAATTTTCCAAAGCCAGTTTTTCGCTTAACCGTAAGTCGAATTTCAAAACTAATGGCATTTTGCTAGTAGCGAATTTTATTTTGAACAAAATTATATTCTTGATTTTTTTCCATATCTCTAACGGTAAGCTCACAAATGGCCGTAAACTTCATATTTGTTAAAAATCGTCTATAAGTTTTTGTATTTTAACCATGTTTTTATACGTTTATTCTAAACCAATTCAAAAGCGTGCCATAACGTTTTTGTACATAAAGGTTCAAAGAATTCATAAATGCTAGTAAAAAAATTATTGAAGTAAAATTAACAAAGTTATTAGCTCAAGATACAAGCATGTTCAGTAACGAAAGGAAAAAGTTCAACTTTAGGCCTACATAAAAAGTAGTAAAAACGTGTTGTAATTTTTTTTTATAAATGTAAAAAAGTTTCGTAATTTAGTTCTAAATAGAACTGTATAAAAATATTTATCAATTTTAAATTTTTTATTTTAAAAACACCACTTTTTATGTTCCTACTACAAGACTGCTAAATAAACTAGGCCTATTTTGAATAGTAATTTAGGAATATATTCTTTGCCCAAAAATGACATATGTGGTTCCTCTATGTATAAGAAAGTGTAGAGAATAAATCAAAGAATTGAACTGTATACTTGTAAATTATTATTTCATAAAAGTACTTGACTTAGCTTTACTTGAATTACAAAATGAGATGAAACAAATGAAATATCGCGACGATAAAGGACATACAAAAAATGACCGCTGGACAACGTGGGAAGTGTTGGTACATGGGTTAAGATCACTATCACGACGCTTTAACATCGTTTGTTTTCACTATTTCTAATATTGGAATATGATAGGTAAATACATTGTTAAGTTTTAGTTATTTAAGTATGTAAACATTTAATTCTATGTTTTCCATCAATAACGCGATATTTTTAGTTACCTTACGCATTATTAACCTAAATAAAACACAATGCCTGCCCCCTCAAAGAAAATCTTTAGCAGTTAAAGCTCAAGAAAAGAAGAAAAAACGAGAAGAAACGAGAAATCCCGAAATCGCGGGAATTGCAAAATAATGTGTCACTGGCTAAACCTTCTGCTTGCTTCCTTACTGGCACACTATTTTTAACCTAAGCTCAAAACCACATTTGTTATTTCAACGAGCGAGTTCTACTGTTCACGGAACTACTAGTATTGATGTTTTAAGAGAACAGAGTGTGACATTACTTAACTCGGTCATTCAGTTTACGCGTATTACATTGTTGGGTCTTAGTAAAATAAACACGACAACCAAAACAATATCATACCTAATAAAAGGTTAGCTAATATTCGTTTTATGTTTGAAATACACTAGTTACAGGGTGTTCCCGAACTCTCTGGTCACCTTTTGTGGATTTATTCCTGGGATAAAGCCAAACATATTTCACAACATAAACAAGGGTCTTCGTTGCTTACTTTTTCGTCCGTCTGTCTGAGTATGTGTTTTTTACTAAATAATTGATATCTAGAGAACGGTTTGACCGATTGAGTTCAAACTGGACTTGTAGGTTAACCTAACAATGATCTATTGTCAGAAAAATAAACAATTTCAACAAATCATGCGTTTCAAAATGGCGGCTGTTTGAAAATTTCAAATCTGAATTACCCAAAAACCATACATTTAACGACATTTTCTTTTTACAGAGCCACGAAATATAGCACCACGTTTCTACTAAACGACCAGTTATCGTTCCATTCTAATATGTTATACGACATAATATTAATTAAGAGACCAGTTCAGGATAATCAAACAGAGATAAGATGTAGGAACACAATTAATTATGGCTCAGTATCGGCCTAACGACTTGGTGTACACTTCCTCGTCCTTTAATACGTAATAGGCTATCAGCCATACATTATTCGTTTAACGATCTCCACACGGAGTGAGACTTCTATTATGTAGTGCTGCGTTTTGAGTTGGTGTTGTGTTTGTTTAGTTCTCCTGAGGATGGTCGAATGACCGAAATCGCGATAGAGACATAAGTTAAGATTAGGCTATATCTTAACTAGCTGCCCGATCCGGCTTTGCACGGATAGACAAATCAAAGTTAAATGTATATTAACAAAAAATATATTATATCAATAAATATATTGCACTATGTATTTCTTACGGGGATTTTGGAACTTTGACCCCCCCCCCCGAACCTCCCCTAAAATTTCGAATTTTTTCAAACCCTTTCTTAGCTAGCACCTATGGCCCTAGAGGAAGCTACATACTAAATTTCGTTCCAATCTGTTCAGTGGTTTTGGAGAAATCGTGATTTAGAAACTTTCACCCCACAAATCCCCCCTAAGATTTCGATTATTTTAAACCTTACTTAGCGAGCACCTAGGGCACTAGAGGAAGCTCAATACGAAATTTTATTCCAATCCGTTCAGTAGTTTTAGAGAAATCGTGATTAAGTCGCTTTGCCCCCCCCCAAACCCCCCTAAAATTTCGAATATTTTAAACCCTTTCTTAGCGAGCACCTAGGGCCCTAGAGAAAGCTACATACTAAATTTCATTCCAATCCGTTCGATGGGTTTTTTAGTAACTTTGACCCCCCCAAACACCACTAAAATTTCGAATTTTTTAAAACCGTTTATTAGGCAGCACCTACGGCCCTAGAGGAAGCTACATACCAAATTTCATTCCAATCCGTTCAATATATTTGGAGAAATCGTGATTTAGTAACTTTGACCACTCCAAACCCCCTTAAAATTTCGAATTTTTTAAAAAAACCCCTTTTTTAGGCAGCACCTACGGCCCTAGAGGAAGCTACATACCAAATTTCATTCGAATCCGTTCTGTAGTTTTATAGAAATCGTGATCAGTGAGTCAGTGGATTTGGCTTTTATATATATAGATTTGGATTATTTGACGATTCTAAAAGTTTGATTACATCAATAGTCCGTGAGCTGAAATGGAATCAAAAATTATTGTAGTTTGTTCTATTGTACGAGTAACTAGGCCTGTGTACAACAGAACAGACGCAACTAGAGATTCTATTAATTGAATGGGTTTTACAAAAGGCTATGCTCTTTGATATCATAAAGCAATAAAGCGTGCTTTTATTGATCTTAGCAGTGCCGTATCTTCTTTCAGACTATTATTATTTTATTGCGCATTAATAAAACATAAACTGGATTACTATTAAATTGCATTTTATTGCACAGGAGTTAAGAGTACGTACGCTCTTCCTCAGTCTGTCCGTTTAAAACTTAAGAACGCTTGCTCCGATTTTTATGCACTTGGTAGGCCTACCTTATTTGGGAAGGGTTTAGTCTACGTCTGATTAAAACCGCCGAGTTGAAATTTGGAATACTTTTAAGAAGTGCAGGCAATATAATGTTACAAATTAGAGTCGTTAGTAGTCACTTGTCGTATTGTAAAACGACGACCGTTTCGGCTAATCAGCCATTATCAAGTTATTGGAGAACATCCTCCGTTGTCAGGAACAATCGATTAAATCCAAACGTGCGTTTTAAAATGGCGGCTGTTTGAAGATTTCAAACCTGAATTACTCAAAAACCGTAAATTTAACAAAAAATGTCAAAACACCTTTTAGTTAGAGCCCTCTTTTGATTCCCTATCGGATGGTGTAACTGTCAAAACAATCGGATGAAGAATAATAGTTAAGTTATGTGTACTAATTGGTTTGTTCAACCCGGTATCCTATAACAGAAACACAGCAATATTGTATGTACATTTGCTGTCATTATGTTTGCCTAAGTTTGAAATCACTTCTAGAATTACTGTAGTTACGTATGTTATTGTGATCGTGCTAATTCAAATAAAATGTCAATAATCATTTTTAAGAAGTCAAATTTATGATTTTGTAACCTACTGACCGTAAAACCGCTTAGAGTTGTCGCAATTGTACCGTGTTCGGCCTCATTTTGGGGAGGAATAATAATTAGAGTAAAAATTAAATAAAGTTAACGGTTAGAAAAATGTGATTTTGTAGCTCAAGGGCTAGTTGGTGATTCATAGGAAAACCATTAAGCAGGTAGGCCGTGTGAGTGTGTCTGCGCGTGTGGGAGCGAGGGTCGATTTTATGGTTTAGAGCGCATGGCTGTTTGGACAAGCTATAATAGTATAGGCCTAATCAACATAATACCTGTAGGCTGCAACTAGTCAACTACTTTGATAGTAACTTGTTGGAGAACTGCCCAATGTTAAACTGCTTATTGTTTTATAAACTTCACTTTAATGCAGTAGTTATGGGTCAGCTCCAGTAAACGAGAAAGCAACCGGAAACGAAAGCGCTTCACACTATATCCCTACCTAAACAGTGCAATTTCTTGCAGCTGAGCGCTTTGACATTGCCTCATTTCAAACCATTTTATAAGTCTATCTTTTGTAATTGAGTGTTGGAAAAAAACTGAATATTCTTTATAAAATTTCGGATCCGGCTTGCAAATTATTTTTCATTAGTAGAGCGTCGAAAATCCGAACTAATTGGGACCGAGGGGGGTTCGGATTATCAATTTGTTCGGATTTTTTAAAACAACCAAGAAAAAGCCATTTAGGGTAAAATATATGCCTTTTAATCGATTAAAGTGGTTAAATAGTACAAGCAGTAATGTAATTACAATGCAGTATGTAAGACTACTTACATATTATGATTTAGAAGAACCTGTACGTACACAGTAGGCCAACATGATTACACTTGTAACTCTGAATTACAGTACAGTACATAATTAAAAGTTCACTTGTATATTGTAGTTAACACAAACGAAAAATAAAAAGAATACTGTATAGTACACTACTGCATGTACGACACATTGTTATAATGATTATACAATGAGAAATGAATGAACTTTCTGTATGTTTACTGCTATCGCTAAAGCAGCAAATTAGCGAGACAGTGAAAATACTGACAACCAGTCTGTTGTGAGGGCGTGTGAAAGCAGGTATTAAGAAGTGTTTAAAAAGAGATAATAATGTCAAAATACGATGAAGATTTTTGTGAAATTTTTAACGACGCAATAATTGGAATTTACGAAAACGAATTTTTTGCAGGGACTGCCTCAGAAAGCGTTCGGATTTTTGACGTTTCGGATTATTGACGTTCGGATTATCGACGCTCTACTGTACATTTTTTATCGTGTTAGGAAAAATATTCAAACTTTGTACTTACAAAATGTCAAAAACATAACAAATCAAAAGCATTTGAAAAAAACGTAAAATGCAAAACGGATGCGTATTGTAACTGTGCTTAAAATGAGACCTTGCAAACAAATAAATGGTTTGAAATTTAACATTGCTTTTATGGGATAAAAATCCAAGATGGCCGACACTACAGCAGACCCTTAATCCGGTTTCAAAGGTTATTGTTAAATAAACAGTAACAACTGTGTTGCTTGGCTTCGACGTGCAGGATTTTCAGTTTGTCCGTGAACTTGTTCTGTGACGACAGTAATTTTCATATCGCTATACAACTTATTTTGTAATTTCTATATTACTCTTCTTTATGCGACCCCACAAGGCAAATTAGAACTTGCTTGTAAATTGAAAAGTTTTGTTACAAATATTTATCTCTCAACTCCAATACAACTTTCTATATTGAATTCTTCTTTCTTAACATTCGTAAATATTTGGCTGTGTAAGCATAACATATCACCTTTTCATTAACTAGGGGAAACCCCTGCTTGCTCCGCACGCCAACCCCGTTGGCAACTTCTACATACCTAATCATGTTATGTTCTTTTTATAATAAAGCTGTAGGATTAATAATAAAGCGAAAGCTAAGATGGTAAATAATGTTAAATGTTCAAATCAAATTATTTCGTTTATTTTATAACAACAGTTATAATAAAGGTTAAAAGAACCAGCAAAGCTCAGGTCTACAATTTAATAAAACCGTAACCTAAAAGTTAGAAGTACAATTCATAAATTGTTTCAAAGTTTGGAATCAGCTGTTAGTGGAAATATTGAATCAAACGGATTCTGTTATTTTATTCAATTGGTTGCTATGGTAGGAAATGAAAATACATGTGTTTTTTCATCAGTCTAGGCCTAACCTAAGATTTTTTCCGACTAAATTGACAAATATTGAAACACAAAATGTTTTTATAAAAATGAATTATAGCCTATGTTACTCAGGGATAGTGAAGCTTTTTATTAGTAAAACTATTTTTTCAATCGGTTCAGTAGTTCCAGAGATTACCCCCTACGTAAAAAAACAAATAAACAAATTTTACCTCTTTATAATATTAGTATAGATTGATAAAACAAATGATTTAGAAGTTATTAATATTATAATGAAGAAATTAATAATTGAATATTATGTTTATTAGTTATACGAAGATGTACGAATGTTTCCGAAGTTAAACGAATGAGTATCTCTTCTCTAAATTTGAATAAATGAATATATTGTCAATAAAAGGTTTCATTTATATTCCTTTCATAACCTCAAAGCAAGTCTTATAACGTATTACAGCCTACATTGGTTCTTTAACTCGTGTTTAAAAAAAAATCATCTTCACAAGACTTAAATTATTGATTGAAGTTGTAAACATAACAACAAAGTATAATCTACTATAGGTATTGTGTAACTTGGTAAATGCGTACAATAATAAGGATTATAAATCTGTAGGCCTATTTGTTAAACATTTTTATTTACATACGTTATTATAAATTTAAAGAGAGATAAAAATACTATCTTTTAATTGCTTTTTATTTCATATTGATAGATCAAATGATTTAGAAGTTAATAGTATTATGTGAAGAAATTAATAATCCAATACCATGTTTAGCCTTTATGTTATACGAAGATGTACGAATGTTTCCGAAGCTAAACGAATAGGTATTTCTTCTTTAAATTTGTATAAACAAATAAATTGATGATAAAAGGTTATATTTACATACAGTTTATAGCCTCAAAGTAAATATTATAACGTATATTATAGCGTACATTAGTTCTATAACTCATATTTTAAAAAAAATCTACTTCACAAGAAATTATAACGATTAAAGTTGTAAACATGACCCCAAACTATAATATACACTGGGTTTGTTTAAGTATTACAGATGATGGGTGAAATCACCTGTTACAGTATATGTTACGTACACTCGCTTTTATATTTTATTGTTTGCAATTTGTCTGTGATGTGGATTTATGAAGATATATACATGTAACGAAACCCCTAATAGTAAACGTTGCATGGTATTCATTAGCGAATTTCCATAGGAAAAATGACGAGAATGAATTTGTTTTTGAGTTTTTTCTACAAATATAAATGTAGGGTGTTATTCTGCACATTTTGTTTTTTTACGCGACATTATAGCCCGCTTGGTTTTCCCAAAATCGACCAAACGTAAAATACCATAAAAGTACCCGGTTCAAAGCCATGTAGTGGACTTTACCGTGGGGTTGACATGCGAAGCACGCAATACTTCCAGTATAAGGTTTGGCGTAAATCGATCCAAAATCGATCAAAACGTAAAATAACCGGTTCAAAGCCATGTGATGGATTCTACCGTGGGGTTGGCGTGCGAAGCACGCAAAGCATATAGTACTGAAGATACTTTCAATACGGGGGTTGGCGTGCGAAGCACGCAATGCACTGTGTATTAAAAATACTACTAATAGGCGGAATGACGTGCGAAGCATTTTGCAGCTGTTCAGCACCGTCGTGAATAGATCTATTTCCCAAATTGTTGGTTGAAACCCTAAAATATAGGCCTATAAACTTAGTTTTGGAAATTTGCTCGTGGTTGAACTATTTAAAAACTTTCCCCATTTACTACTGAAGTCCATGCAATTTACAAACAATAGTAGGATAACCTTCACCGCCTTTATGTTGTTAAACATTTTCTCGTCGGGGGTTGGTGGAGGTTACAATAAATAGAATCATGTTCAACGGTCGTCATCTATTTATTTACACATATTGTTGTTTAAACGTGGAATCGCTTTGGTTATAATATACGCGTTTCGCACCGTTAACAATTTCACCAGAATAAATGAATGAAGGAACCAGGAAACTGAGTCGAATTATCGACGAAACCCGATGTTTTCAGGAACGCTCGGTTCCGATGTTTTCACGACCGGTAGTAACTTGCGACGCCTAGAATGTCCGCAGTTTCCGCGGGGCTGTGGCGTCGGCAAGTTGTGTGTGGTGGACGATCCCTAGTGCTGTGTCAAGTTTATACATCCGATTTCAGGTTAAGGTGAGTGTTTTGAATGAACTGTGTTAAGTTTTAAGTAACAGGTCTAGCGATTTAATGAAATTTGGTTTCATACTCAGTCCGTAGTCGGGTCTACACCTTTCGCGAATTTGTTAACGATTTATTTCTAACATTTGGTTCCTTTAGTATAATTTGTTCCTCTCGATCTGTTCCGCCTATGTTTATAAAATATACAAAATGTTAAATAAAACAAGAAATGAAATGAAAATAGTTATTTTATTTATACATACTCATTCTATACAGAGTGTTCATAAAATCCCTTTAACCCCCCCCCCCTCATTATTTTTCTCACTGAAAATAAGTTAACAAAACTTTGTATATATCTTGTATTAAATAACAGGACATATTTTTTGACCCTCTATGATTTTGGGGGACTCAGGGGGCCAAGGGGGTTAAATACAAAGATAGGTCATGTGATACACAATTGAAAAGCTTATTAAAAGAGAAACACAATGGCGCAAACTAGAGCTTAATATCTCGCTTCGTTTCAAAGTATTGGACGATCAAAGTTCTGGAAAATAACATACAACCTACTTATTCCTAATATTAACAAATTAATAACCTGCTTTGATGCTATGATGACAATATCATTGTCCATTACTTTGAAAAAAAGCAAGATACTAAGCTCTAGGCTGCGCCATTCTGTTTCTCTTTTAATATGCTTTTCAATGGTGTATTACATGTCCTACATTTATATTTGAAATTTTTAATCCCCCCCCGCAAGCCCCCCAAAATCATAAAGGTTCATATATGTCATAAAATTTGTCCTGTTATGCAACACAAGATATATGCAAAGTTTTGTTGACTTATTTTTAATAACAAAAATAATAAAGAGGGTTAAAGGGACTTTATGAACACCCTGATGTATACCACAAAGTAATCAAACAAGCACTTTTGGCATGGTCTTAATGACCGTCAACCATGTTGGCACTAAACTGTAAATATTAAGCATATTCTTACTAATTACTGTACAATAATAACTAATAAAATAGGAACCAACACTTAAATGAAAATAGTGTGAAATATACCCAAAATTATCCTTACTTACTAATACAAAATAAACATCTTTCTCATAGTACAAACATAATAAACGGTACCAGGAACTGGCACATACTTTCTCATAAATATATTTAAATTATTAAACAGATTCACTGTGACTTCATAATTGTATTAAAGTAGGAGAGGGGATATATTAAAGTAGGAGAGGAACTAATAAATATTATTAGGTCCTATTAGTTTACAGAGAAAACTATTCAATCGATTCCGAACAAATTTGCATCAAACATGTCAATTAGGCCTGTATACATACGCGAACATAAGTTTTGAAAAATTTTAAAAACAGCCTTTTTTTGGCAAAAAAAATCCCCAAAAATCAGTTATTATTATTAGCTAAAAGATAATTTTTTATATTATAGGGTACATTAAGGGCTAAAAATAAGCCAAATTTTATCAAAATCATTAGAGCCTTTTTTTATTAAAAAAATAACTTATTTTTGGGGGGTTTTTGGCCAAAAAGGGGATTGTTTTTCAAAACCTTTTTTCATGCATCTTTACAAGCCTAATTGACACGTTTGGTGCAAATTTGTTTGAAATCGATGGGATAGTTTTCTCTCTAGCTTTTTATACATACAGACAGACATTTTGTAAAAAACACTATTGTGGACTCAGGGGTTTAACAAAACGTATATTTCAACAAAAATCTCGTCATAGATTTTTTGGGACCACTATACTTTCTCTATACTATAGTATAGTGATAAAGTAATAAAAAGGAATAACAGAATAATCAGCAGCCATCATCGACTAAATTTATAAATTAATAATTAAATTGTCTTACCAGCTCCAGCCTCACAGTCCACGCGTTTTTCAAAAAAAATTCCCCAGTGCACGCCAATCCATCCCATTTATAACATTGAAAACTCCTCTCAATCTAAAACTGATTCCCCTAGCCAACTCCTACTCTGATACATCAATATAGCACTTTTGGCAACAAAATGAAATACTGTCTCATCTTCTAACAAATTGCACATCTAGCATGGGAAATTGTGCTCTTTTAGCCATGGCTTGTAGTTAAGCCTCGGCTTCCTTCATTCAAAACGGCGAAGTTGGGTACCAATTTCATTGTTAAATAACCAAAACATATCTTCACTATTAGGCATATTTTTGTTTTGTTTTTGTCAAAAAACGAAAGCTGTATTTTTTTCTTAAAGTAAAATAGATTGTGGGTGTTGATTGCTAAAGTTTTTTTTTGCAATATCTCTTTTTGCATCTGAGTAAAAAATTAATAAAGTCTACTATTTTTACTTTCTTCCCCAATACCATAGTATATGGAGAAAGTATTGTATTCGTCAAAATTTTCGAGTTTGAGTTTTTGGTGGAAATATCCGTTTTGGGTCCCCCTGAACCTAAAAAAGTGGTTTTCGGAGTGATGTCTGTGTGTGTGTGTCTTGTGCGTTGGTTCACTAATACTTGTCGGGTTACACTCCTGCTTATGAGCGTGCTGCCGGGCCTGTTAAAACTGTCGGGTCTTACACATGGACCGACAGTTAATAACTGCATTATACCACTTTGTTAGACTTAAAATGAAAATATAACTCAACTTCAAGTGTGACCCGATAAAATATGTTTCATGCAGTTGCACATTGGAAAATATTTATCGGGCCGTGATACATCACCGTATTGCAGCACCACCTGTAGCATATTTTGGAACTAAAGCCTTCGCGCCGAGTGTTGAGGCCTGACAATTTTCTTACAATTTAATTGATTCGTTTCTAAGGGCGCACTTCTTGGTACAACGTTGCCACATCGAGCAGCTTTGATCATAATTTACTATGCGTAATTATTTGAGTCAATGTTAGTGATGTGTTGCTGTTGTCACGATTCATGTTACATTTATGGCTCAGGTTTACACTTAAAACCCCTAACCTAAAAGCTAGAAATACAACAATAATTGCTTCAAATTTTGAAATCAGCTCTTAGTGGAAATATTGTATCTAACAGCTATATTATCTGTTATAAATTGGTTGCTATGGTAATAAATGTAAATACATGTGTTGATTTATCATTCTGGGACTAACCTAAGAATTTTTTCCGACTAAATTTACAAATATTGGAATAAAAAAAGGTTTTTATCGAAATGAATTATAGCCTATGTTACTCAGGGATAGTGTAGCTTTTTATTAGTAAAACTGTTTTTTCAATCGGTTTAGAAGTGCCAGAGATCACCCCCTACAAACAAACAAACAAACAAACAAACTTTACCTCTTTATAATATGAGTATAGATAAATATCACTAGGGGTTCTGCCCCTGGACGCTTCGCGTCCCAACCCCGCCTCGTCCTTCGGCCTCAGATGGCTGCTTCGCTTCGCTCGCAGTTGGAAAATTCGCTAAAGAATCTCGATAATCTTTGGCTCGTTTGTACATCGGTTTGTAAAATTATGAAGCCAGGCTTAAATATATTTATAGTAATTACAAGATTAATTATAACCTCAAATACATGCTTTAGAAACGTGAGTGGCTTTCATTACGATTTTAGTCCTAGTTCTACTATCTTCTGTGAACTAAAGTTTTGAAACCAGGCCTAAATATACAGTAGTAAAATTATTGCAGGATTAACATAACCTCAATACTATGTTTCAGAAATAAGCCAGGAGTATATCACAAAATCTTTGCCAAGTTTCCTTTTTTTTTTTTTTTTTGACAAAATAAGTGTTAAATCAGGCCTAATTTATTCTAATCCTAACGTGCTAAAACAGTATAAATGAGTTTGTTTTTTGACAGTAATTAAAAACTATCTAATGAACAGCTGATTTTGGATAGTACTCAATCTCATGGCTTGTTTATAAACAGCTGTTTTGATTGCTTTATTTACTATTTCGTTGTTATTTCGTAACCAACATGGCAACCCATAAGACCCCATGTTAAAATTGTTCAACTTTTAAATTAGTATTTCTCAAAAAATTACGTTTTTACACGAAATACCAATATATGGGTGTACTACACCTAAATACAAAATTTCTTTGAATTCGTTAGAGCCGTTTTCGAGATCCGCGTCAGATACAAAGATATAAAGATACAAAGATACAAGAATTGCTCATTTAAAGTAATAGGATATTTATTTGATTTTATCTAAGTTTGAAAAAGGGGCTGATTCTGATCAAAATAATGTTTTGTAGAGGCTGCTTGGTTTTTACAACAATCTATATTTCAAACGGTAGGATAATAATAAAATTATAAAATTTAATATTAGTACACTACAGTACCAGATAAATAGAAAGTTTGTAGGTAGTATTGCTGCTGAATTTATTGGTTGTGTTTTAAAAACTTAGAACATCTTTTCATAACATATTTATACAGGGTTTTGTATTAAACCATAGTACCAGGAGACCGAGCTAAAGCTCGATTATAAGCAGGGCCTAGTTCGCTCACGTCAATAACTATTATTGCAAATTTCCGTGAACATCGTTTAGGTTAGGCCTATAACATTAAACAACTAAATAAAGGGTATGTTTATTTAGCAGAAGTATTCGTTGCCATGGTAACTATAAATAGATACAACATTAGGCTTACCTTTAATAAAATACAGTTTAAAAGAAAACAGATGATTATTGTAATGGCATTGAAAACATTTGCATCAGCTGTGCTTCGTTTAAAAGAAAACAGATGATTATTGTAATGACATTGAAAACATTTGCATCAGCTGTGCTTTGTATTGTTTAAAATGGACAAATTTCACTTTTTAATTTAATAAAAAGACGTAGAAAACGAATTTTCCCAGACTGGTGACCATTTCCAATCGATTTCTCGAGGCCAAAAGCCCCATATAAAATCAAAAAATAAAAAATCCTTAGACGGAGATTCCAGATCCATTTAGCAGACAGACAATTATCTCTCGCTTTAGAAGATAAGATACATTATTTAAATTTGGCTAATCTAAGCTTTTGACCACTATGCTATTTTTTAATTTTTCTCTTTTCAAAATGTATTAAAAAACGAATTAGGCTACCTAACTGAACAAAATAGGGCTACAATTTTTTAGAAAAGAGACTATAACAATTTGTTTACTGAAAACTGAACTATACAAAATCAATCCAAAATTTGGCCTTTTTGTCTTTTTAATTATATTTTAAAGACATTTAATTTTTGTAAGACATAAAAGAAAAATTATATGTAATTTAGTACATATATAATATTGTACTTAATATTACAATAAATATGTTTCTGTAGACTTATTAATATTCCAACAAGCTTTTAAACTTCTGTACTTATTTAAAAATAAATGCAGTATGATTCACTTCTCAGTCCAAACTGAAAAACAAAACAAGTTCTTTGTCAAACTCAATTAAGATAAAATAGGATAGCCATGTTCTAATATCAATTGAATATCTACCGTAATAAACGTCAACAGTTATGTACAAAAATAAATTAATAATTTCAAAATATTGAACTCTCCCTACCTGAATTGTGACCTAGTTAAAAATTAACTTATTATATAGCCTATTATAGCAAATTGTGATAAACCAAGAAATAGCTATTAACCGTCTTCTTACTGCATTACTATAAAAACAAATTTTATTTAAAAAAATGTCAACCGCCTCCCCTTCAAAATAAAGGTTAAGTTGGTAACAGAGTTAGAAATTCTAATATTGTGTAACATAAAAACCATTTTTCAAGTTACCACGCTTTTTAGAGTTTCTTTTATGGAAAAACATGTATTTATACACAATTGTTATTGTGTAGATTAGAAATAAGGAAACTTTTTTTACTGCTATGCAGCCAGTAAGAAAGGAATAACAGTCAGCAAGAAATGGTGTTTCTGAATAGTACACTGTTTAATTTCGTTTGGTTAAAATTTCATTAATCATGTCTTTATGGACATTGTACAGAGGTAATGAACTTGAAAAACAATCTAAAAATATCTAAAGCCATTGTTTTATGCAAGCTTTGCTCCACAGCCTTGTTCCAATAAGAGTAGGCCTAACAAAAAAACTGGTATTTATGATTTAAAATAGTACAATTATTACCAAATGAAACTAATACAGGATCGAATATTAAGTCAATGGTAACATTAAGGTGAATTGTTATGTTAATTGATTGACAAGAAGCAATAAAATCGACAAATAATTATAGTACTTTTCTTTTTACAACATTTACAAACGAAGGAAATGTCAGTGATTGTACATAGACGGAAGAGAAAAAGCTTGCTAAATACTTTTAGCTTTTAGGCTGTAAATTCTTGTTAAGAGGCTTAAACAAAGGTATTTTTGTTAATAGACGTGTTATAAATCCGCATATTTAAGTTATTATGAATCAAAAATATTAAATAATTTAATAATAACCTATATGACATGTAAATGAGTGGCAAATAATAATTATAGTGCTAAAAATTACAAAACTGCTAAGTAATCATTCTGGTGTAATGGATAGAACGTCTGCTTCTCGACCTAATGTTTCTTAGTTCGATCCTGCAAGGTGGTGGTGTTTTTCCTTGTTTTTAGACGATTTTCAAAATAAAATTTACGTTTTGGTGCAAACAATTTAATATTACGTTTACAAAAAGTAGCATAGAGGAAAAATAAACATTTATGGCACACAACTTAATAAAGTTTTATACAATTTTGGTAAATAAAGTAGACAAATTAATGCTCATGAGCCCATCGTTTTTGCAATAGAAATTTTATTAAAATCAAATAAATGTTTATGTTCTTTATTCAAGTTGTAAACTATAAGTTAGAAATTAAATCGAGTTGGGGTAACATTATTACTTTCTCACTATACTATAGTATAGAGAAAGTATAGTGATCGCAAAAAAAATCGATGTTAAGATTTTTGTGGAACTATCCGTTTTGGGACCCCCTGAGTCCAAAAAAGTGGTTTTTATAAAATGTCTGTCTGTATGTATGTCTGTATGTATGTATGTCTGTATGTATGTCTGTATGTAGACAAAGCTAGAGAGAAAACTTTTCGATCGATTTCAACCAAATTTGCACCAGACATGTCCAGTACGCCTGTATAGATGCACGAAAAAGGGTTTTGAACAATTTTGAAAAACAACCCCCTTTTGGCCAAAAAAACCCCAAAAAATCAGTTATTTTTTTTTTAATAAAAAAAACGGCTCTAACGATTTTGATAAAATTTGGCTTATTTGTAGCCTTTAATGTGCCCTACCATATACAAAAACCCGTATCTTTCTAAAAATTCTCGTTTAGCTAATAATTATAATAATAACTGATTTTTGGGGGTTTTTTGGCCATAAAGGGGGTTGTTTTTCAAATTTTTTCAAAACCTTTTTACGTGCATCTATGAAGACCTAATTGATGTGTTGTGTGCAAATTTTTTCGAAATCAATCGAATAGTTTTCTCTCTAGATAATAATAATAATATTTATTAGTTAATCGCCTACTTTAATAAAAGTATACAAAGCTAGAGAGAAAACTATTCGATCGATTTCAACCAAATTTGCACCAGACATGTCCAGTACGCCTGTATAGATGAACGAAAAAGGGATTTGAACAATTTTGAAAAACGACCCCCTTTTTGGCCAAAAAACCCCAAAAAATCAGTTATTATTTTTTTATTAAAAAACGGCTCTAACGATTTTGATAAAATTTGGCTTATTTGTAGCCTTTAATGTGCCCTACCATATACAGAAACCCGCATCTTTCTAAAAATTCTCGTTTAGTTAATAATAATAATAACTGTTTTGGGGGGTTTTTTGGCCATAAAGCGGGTTGTTTAAAAAAAATTTCAAAACCATTTTACTTGCATCTATGAAGACCTAATTGACGTGTTTGGTGCAAATTTTTTCGAAATCGATCGAATAGTTTTCTCTCTAGATAATAATAATAATATTTATTAGTTAATCTCCAACTTTAATAAAAAAACTCTCCTACCCCACCCTACAAGTCACAG
>JAGFPH010003585.1:30043-40780 GCA_018207615.1 Philaenus spumarius | reverse complement strand
TTTAGATTAGGTTTCTATTGAAGTGTAGTCCTGAGCCTTGCTTGTTCTTTTAACCTTTATTATAACTGCTGTTATAAAATATACGGTATAATTTGATTTGAACATTTAACATGATTTACCATCTTAGCTTTGGTGTTATTATTAATCCTACACCTTTATTATAAAGAAAACATAACTTGATTATGTGTATAGAATGTTCCAACGTGGTTGGCGTGCGGAACACGCAGGGTTTCCTCTAGTTTTAAATAAAAAAAAACCAAATTCAATAATTTTTAGCGCGTTGGAGTGTATTAGCCAATTTCAAAGTCACGTCACTGATTTTACTAACAGCACGGTAAAATTAAATGGCAAGAAATCTTTCATTTTCTGAGTTATAATAATTAGCAGGATTTTATTGTGTTTAATATTAAAGAAAATAATTCACGTTTATAAGTTAGGGCAAAAGGGCTTAAGTCAGAACTTTACAGGAGAAGTACTCAAAAGTTTTGACAAACTCATGGATGGCATTGCAGTATATAATATTATAATAACGAGAGGAATAAACGGTACTAGAAACTGGCACATACTTTCTCACAAACATATTTAAATTCGCTAAGGGCGCACATGTGAGCTTGATACTGAACACTATGAGAAGCGGCTGACGCACAGTGCATTGCACGCCAACCTCCGTATTGGGAGTATTTTCAATACACAATGCATTGCGTGCTTTGCACGCCAACTCCCGTGTCTTACCCCAAGTGTGACTTCATAATTGTATTAAAGTATATAATACAGAGGTGGTAGTACAAAATTTGGAGAGTAAGTAATACAAATTATTATTGTTAGCTAACGAGGAAACTTTTCAATCGATTTCGAACAAATTTGTACCAAACATGTCAATTAGGCCTATATAGACGCACGGAAAAGGATTTTGACAAATTTTGTAAAACAAATCCCTTTTCGGCCAAAAAACTCCCAAAAATCAGATATTATTATTATTAGCTAAACGAGAATTTTTTTGAAAGATGCTGTTTTTTGCATATGGTAGGGTACATTAAGGGCTGCAAATATGGCACATTTTATCAATATCGTTATAACGGTTTTTTTTTATAAAAAAATAATAACTGATTTTTTGGTGGTGTTTTGGCCAAAAAGAGGGTTGTTTTTCAAACATTTTCAAAACCTTTCTTCGTGCATCTACACAGGCCTAATTGACATGTTTGGTGTGAATTTGTTCGAAATCGATCGAATAGTGTTCTCTCTAGCTTTGTTTACATACAGACAGACATTTTGTAAAACCTCTTTTTTGGACTCTGGGAGTCTCAAAACGGATATTTCCACAAACAACTCAACATCGATTTTTTTTGCGTTCACTATGCTGTCTCTATATTATAATGAAAAAGTAAACGGCGCGAGGTAGGCAATACGGTAGCAAGTAACTAAAGTGTTGTTTTGTAGTCATGTTTCCTTAAGGCAAGCCATAGCCGAGTGGATAGCGTGGCATCTTCCCGATCAGAAGATACCGGGTTCGAATCTCGACAAGAGCGGTCACTTTGCATACGTGTGGTTTGAGGGCAGGTGGGCGGAAGTAAAACAAACGGTGGTTGGCGCGCGTCCAAGCTGACGGGATATGACTAGTTACCTGGTCTTCGGCTTGGGATGTTTTGCATAATTTTAGTAAGATATTTATGTATGTATATTATACAGGGTGGAATAGCTAAAGTGTGACAATAGCTAACTTTTAAATACGATTCGGACAAAAATGTTTAAATAGAACATCTGCCCTTAATTTTGTATACCTTTTGGACTGTGTATAATTTTTTTTTTAAATCCGCCATTTTCAATCCAAAATGGTGGCCAACTTCATTTTTTTAAATAGAAACCCCCCATTTGCTGTAAGAAAATGAAACTTCGACTTCATTTTTCAGGAGAACCGTTAGGTTTATCAAAAAAGTGTAAAGAACAAAAAAGTCTTAAAATTGCCCATAAAATCCAAAAACTTCATACAAATGGGGGGTTTCTATTTAAAAAAATGAAGTTGGCCGCCATTTTGGATTGAAAATGGCGGATTTAAAAACAAATTTATACACAGTCCAAAAGGTATAAAAATTAAGAGCATATGTTCTATTTAAACATTTTTGTCCTAATCGTATTTTAAAAGTTAAATATTGTCACACTTTAGCTGGTCCACCCTGTATATATATTTTTAAACCACAAAAAACTTCGACTTCCTTACCATTGAAGTTTGACAGCGTATCCATTGAAATCACAAACAATCTATATTTTATTCCTACGATAAAGTTAACAATTTCTGACTTAAGCCCTAACTTCAAAGATATATGTGTAAGAGATTCTACGTAAAGTACGACATTAAATTATTTCGCAAACATGGGGCACCAAGAGAAGTTTGTTTGTAGTGTTATAGGACTAAATATACTATAACAAAGCCTGAGTATCCAATTAGTTGAACCCCCCCCCCCGCCCCCCCCCGGCTCGCTCACCTTGTCTCTAGACAACCCTTCAATTAGTCAAGATGCTTTCATACCTTTACCAGCCTGAGGCGTGTATACGCGATAACGTCGAGTGAATTGAGCATTCTAAATAATCGTTTAACACAAAAAATCGTTACTTTGTAATGAGTGTTACCTTGTGAATGGCATGAAGTAGGTCTAGTGATTTGCATTGAGACTTGTTCAGCTTCTCATGAAATCCGTTGATAAAACTTTTTTAAATCAACAATTACGGTTTTTGTTATTAGCGAATTTCCATAGGAAAAATGAGCTATTGCAGTGGCCCTTATGGTAAGACCCAAGGTCGGGAGTAGCAAATGAGCACCGATCATGGTCCCCAGAACACGTTTTGGGCTGTCATTAAAAATCAATTATATATATGTACTAGCTGACCCGTACAGCGTTGCACGTGGGGGTTGGTATTTTCAGTCTTTTTAACGTAATTGTATTCTTTTTAAGTGTTCAGTCAGTGAGTGGTATTTGGCTGATATATGTATATATATATATAGATCTTAAATAATAAAAGCACTATTGTCATAATAATAAAATATCTGAAATTATGATTTTAGTAACTTTGATCCCCCCAAACCCCTCCTAAAATTTCGAAATTTTTCATACCCTTTCTTAGTGAGCACCTATGGTCCTAGAGGAAGCTACATACCAAATTTCATTCCAATCCGTTCGGTAGTTTTGAAGAAATCGTGATTTAATAACTTTGATCCCCCCAAACCCCCTAAAATTTCGAATTTTTTTAAACCCATTTTTAGCGAACACTTACGGCCCTAGAGGAAGCTACATACCAAATTTCATTCGAATCCGTTCGGTAGTTTTGAAGAAATAGTGATTTAATAACTTTGATCCCATAAACCCCCCCCCTAAAATTTCAAATTTTTTCAAACCCTTTCTTAGTGAGCACCTATGGCCCTAGAGGAAGCTACATGACAAATATCATTGCAATCAGTTCTGTAGTTTTTGAGATTTCGTGATGAGTCAGTAAGTGAATGGTATTTCGCTTTTATATATGTAGATATATATGTTCACACTCTATCGGCCGCATTTTAAGTCCGATTTGGTTCAAATTTGGTACACATGTTGGTTGTCTACGTCGCTCGGACGAGTTCGTTAGCCAAAAAAAAATATCCAACAATCGGAAGCACATTTTTTGACCGGAAGTAACTATATTTTGAGATTTTTCCTACGAGAACAAATTTGTTTTTGAGGTTTTCTACGAATATAAATGCAGGATGCTATTCTGCACATTTTGTTTTTTTACGCGACCTTATAGCTCGCTTGGTTCCCCCAAAATCGATCAAAACGTAAAATACCATAGAAGTACCCGGTTCAAAGCCATGTGGTGGATCCTACCGTGGGGTTGGCGTGCGAAGCACGCAATTCTTCGTGTATTGAAGATACTCCCGATAAGGGGGTTTGCGTGCGAAGCACGCAATGCTTTGTGTATGAAGATACTCCCAATACGCGGAATGGTGTGTGAAGCACGCAATGCTTTGTGTATTGAAGATACTCCCAATATGCGGAATGGCGTGCGTCCCATTTTGCAGCTATTCAGCACCGTCGTGAACAGACCTATTTCCCAAATTGTTGCTTGAAATCCTAAAACATAGGCCTATAAACTTAATTTTGGAAATTTGCTCAACTCACGTCAGCGGTTCAGCTGCGTGGTCGATTTTTTTTTTTAAACCCGTAACACAGAGGAACTAAGTGACAAAACTACAATTTGTCGCGCATGAAAAATAAAGTTGGTGCCGGTAACATATGTTAATTTCTCTGTATTGTGGTTTTAAAATGTTAACGAAAACCGACTTATTGATTTAAAAAAGTGTTTGTTTTCTAAACAATGTTTTGTTAATGTGAAGAGCGTTTTCATTGGTTCAAAACAATTGCATACAAAAATATCTTCCGCTCAGTTAGGGTGTTTCTAAAATTTTACACTCTTAGTTTTTAAACGGTTAGTCCTATAAAAACAAAGAACAAACACCAAGAACAAATAAAGTCTTAAAATAACTTGTAAAATCCAAAATCTTCATAAAATACAGGCTGTTCCATGAGAAATTCGAAATTTGACTGCCTCAGAGACAGGCATTGAGACTATTTCATTGATGGCCTAGACGGACATCTAAGCAGGACACTGCTGGGTCTTGGCCGGAAGTGAGGTTGTTAATCGGTCTTCTGACGGGACACAATTCTCTGAAGAGTCACCTCCACCTGATGGGGCTGGAGAACAACCCATTATGTCGAAGGTCTGGAGAGAAGGAGGAAACTTTTTCCATGTTTTATGCGAGTGTGTCGCCATTGAATCACTGAGGCGTCAAGGATATCCTGACACCAGCTACGAACGAGAATAAGGTCCTCATGGTCGCGAAATGGGCGGGTTTGATATGAACTGCTGCTTGGACATGGGGCACAGAGGACCTTATGGTTTAGGTGCAGTGTGACAGGTCACAAACCCTCTATTCAACTTCTATAAAAGCGAGTGTACGTCCGTACGTTCATACTTACACACGTGAGTAACATATAACAGCTGATTTCGCCCAACATCTGTGTAATACTTAAACAATCCCAGTATATATTATAGTTTGGGGTTATGTTTACAACTTCAATCGTTATAATTTCTTGTGAAGTAGTTTGTTTTTAAATATGAGCTAAAGAACTAATGTATGCTATAATATACGTTATAATATTTGCTTTGAGTTTATAAACTATATAAAAATACAACCTTTTATCATCAATATTATTCGTTTACACAAATTTAAGAAGAGATACCTATTCGTTTAACTTCGGAAAAATTCGTATACATCTAAACAGCTGATTTCACCCATTATCTTTAACACTTAAACAAACCCAATGTAGATTATAGTTTGGTGTTATGTTTACAAATTCAATCGTTATAATTTCTTGGAAGTTGTTTTTTTTTTTTTTAAATATGAGTTATAAAACTAACGTGTGCTATAATATACGTTATAATATTTGCGTTGAGGTTATAAACTCTATTATATACAAACTTGTATCATGAATATATATATATATAATTATATATATATATATATATATATATATATATATATATTAGTATTCCTTAATGTTGTGTTTAATAGTTTGTTTTTACTTTCTCCCCCCCCCCCTATACATAGTATACGGAGAAAGATTGTTTTCGTCTAAATTGTCGTTTGAATTTTTAGTGGAATTATTTGTTTTGGTGCTCCCTGAACCCAAAAAAAAGGTTTTTTGGTAATGTCTGTCCGTGTGTCTCTGTTAGGATGTGTACAGAGCTGGAGACCATACCAACTGTCCGATTTTGATGAAATTTGGCATATATGTGTAGTTCTGGAATATCTCCAGGTGTTTTTAAATTTTTTTATTTTTTATTGGTTTCACCCCCTAAAAATGGCCAAAAAACGAGAAAAATCTAAATTTCTCAAAAACTGCTCTAACAATTTTAATAAATTTAAATATAATTATAAAATTAATATAATTACCTAATTTATATCCGTCTTGTGACTTTTTTCGTCTTAATTTTAAGACGCGTTTCGGGCCCGTGGTCCCATCTTCAGTTTATTCTTACTTCGTTGGAGGTCGTTATATTTTAAATTAAAACACAAACACAAACATAATGTCTGTCAGATTATTAAAACAAAATTATTAAAACAGATTAATGGTAAACTGAGTAATAATCAAACAATGCTAACGAAGGCTGATAAGGGTAACACCCTTGTAATCATGAATATAGTTGATTATAATAATAAAGCCACTCAATTTTTCAATGATAATAATATAAAACTTTTAAAGACTGACCCAATACGCAAATATGTCAAAGAATTAAATGGCGCGATCAACAAATGTAAATCCTTATTTAGTGATAGGACGTGAAGATCACTCAAACCGATTAATGCTTTGGCTCCTAGGTTTACTGGATTACCAAAGATTCATAAAGACAATGTCCCCATCAGGCCGTTAATAAATTACACTACCGCCCCTGGGTATAGAGTTTCCAAAAAACTTGAAGAAATTATTAAAAGTAACATTACTGTTATAAACGACCACAGTATCATCAATACATTAGATTTTGTAAATAAAACTAAAGACCTCAAGATTGTCCCACAGTACAAATTAATTTCCCTGGACATAGTGAATTTGTATACAAACGTACCTATTCAAGAAACATTGCAAATTTTGATGGAAAACCTTACTGAGACCAGCAAGTTAAGTAATAATGAGATTCAAGAAGTAATGCTATTAATCAGGGTTGTTTTAAAACAAAATTATTTTGGTTTTGAGGATAGTTTTTACATACAAGAGGAAGGACTGGCGATGGGGTCTCCATTATCAGGACTATTGGCCAATCTATACTTAAACAATTACGAAAATAAATTTATACTAGACAAAAATAACCCACATTACAGCAGGTTAATTTTTTATGCTAGGTATGTGGATGATACCTTCATTGTATACAAGGGCACCACACGTCAAATTGAAAATTTCATTGGACATTTAAATAAAGTCAATCCACAACTTGAGTTTACATTGGAGAACGAAATTAATAATGAGCTTAACTTCCTTTATGTTACAGTGACGAAACTGGATAACAAATTAAAATATAAAATTTACCGTAAACCCACAACTACCGATGTAACGATCCATGCTACATCATTCCATCCCATCTCGCACAAGATGGCCGCATACAACTCTTTCATCCATCGGCTCATATCTATTCCTCTTAACACACAGGACTTCCACTATGAATTAAATATAATTAAACATATAGCCAGCGCGAATGGATACAACAGTTGTATGATAGATAAAATGTTGTACAAACACAGAAAAGCTCAAAATAAACCTAAATATGATCACGACAAATTAAACGAATGGAAATATGTTTCCATCGAATATTCCAACTTAGTACCCATATGTTAAAAAATGCATTTTTTAAACACAATGTGCATGTGACGTACAGAACGAACAACAGTGTTCAAAGAATTTTGCAAGCAAAACGGACAATTCCTAAACGAAAACAATCAGGCGTATACAAAATACGATGTAGCGAATGTGATGGCTTTTATATTGGACAAACAGGCCGAACGTTTGAAGAACGGTTTAAAGAACATTTACCGCATAATAACGTTCGAGAAATAAGATCTAATTTCGCACAACACCTGTTTGATAGGAATCACAGCTACAAAGATTTTGATTCTAATATGATACCAATCCGTTATTGTCGTAAGGGCAGATTTATGAACGCTGCTGAAGAGTTCGAAATATATAGGGCGAATGTGACCAACCCAAACAATTTATTGAATGAACAACTTTAATTTAAATCTAATTATCTGTACGACACGGCCATTGAGTACTTACGGAGTCCGAAAGTGGATAAAATTGGAAACGCCCCTTAGAAACGATTAATGCGCCCCCTCTTTTAGCTTCAGTGTCGCGCGTGGCTAGGTACTGTGCGCATCGTGATACCAACCTGCAAATGATGACTGATTAGTTTGTTTATGTGCGTGTTATGTGTTGTGTTCATGTTTGTGTTTGTGTTTTAATTTAAAATATAACGACCTCCAACGGAGTAAGAATAAACTGAAGATGGGACCACGGGCCCGAAACGCGTCTTAAAATTAAGACGAACAAAGTCACAAGACGGATATAAATTAGGTAATTATATTAATTTTATAATTATATTTAAATTATCAAAGTGACTTGGATACCACACAATGGAAATTTAAAAAAAAATTTGATTTTAATAAAATTTGGCTTATTTGTAGCCCTTAATGTACCCTACCATATGCAAAAAAACCGCATCTTTTTAAAAATTCTCGTTTAGGTAATAATAATAACAGATTTTTGGGGGGTTTTGGCCAAAAAGGGGTTGTTTTTCAAAAATTTTCAAAACCTTTTTTCGTGCATCTATACATACCTAGTTGACATGTTTGGTGCAAATTTTTCGAAATCGATCGAATAGTTTTAATAATATTATTATAATATAATATGGATAATGTGTTACATGCATCTAATATTTTCCATGGTATGTCCTACTTTTGCAATTCTAAATAACCACCTCCTATGCTACTCTTGGGAAGGTATAAAGTTTCTACTGGGAGAAAGTATGTGGCAGTTATCTGGTACCGTTTATTTAATGATGTGTATTTTTTATGTGTATCTAATTAATCAGCCTGTGATTTTTCACGGGGGCTTACTAGTTATAATAATAAATCCTCCTTCTACAGGCAATTGGTAAAAAAGGCGACAATAACCACAGCCTGAGGTTTTTAACAAGTACTAAATTTTATAAAGGACATTTCATTGCGGGTGTTTTTTTTTTGCGTGAAAATGTTTTACTCACTCAATTAGCACTTTAGTTTGATATGAAACTAGAAATTTGAACTAGAGGCGCTAAATACTTAAATAGTTAGCTTAGCTAAGTTCTGTATAAAACATAAAGCCATTACGGTACTTCTTGAAGCCCCAGTAGAATGCTAAACACAGGTTTTGGGAATAAACACGGAACTGTTGAATCTCTGAAAAACATTTTTATTTCTCTGTTCACTCTTTCTTGCAAATGCAATGCAGAAACTCTTGCAACACTCGAGCTTGAATATTTTAAAACAAACAAGACTTCATGTATATTCATAGGTGGCCGCTCCGTACCACGACTCATTCTAATTCAGCATCCGCTATTAAGTGACAAGGGTATATTTCTGCCAATGTCTAGTTATTTCACAAATCTTGTTTACCTTTTTAGCGTCTTGATTTGGGTGGTTGGAAAAATTGTTAATTTCTGTGTTGTTCTGAGGAGATACGTGTCTGGTCATAATAATATACAATACACAGTTTTAACATTGTATTTGGATAATCTAACAGAACTCCGATCCAATGCAATATTTCGTTCCACTGGAAATTCGATGATAGTGGCGCTATCTATTGGGGAAACGACGGAAGCTGTGTGAAGCACCAATGCTACAAATGATTTCTCCCTAGCGCTACCTCTCGGCGCGATCATGCACTACTTTCCCGACAACCTAATTTTCGCCAAACTGCTGCCGTATGGATGCAAGATCTATTTATTATTCATGATCTATGGTTTTAACAAGGCAAACCACTCTCTTGGATGTCATAAAACATAGCCTACTTGGGAAACTCTCCGTTGAATACGAGGTCGGCTTGAATTGTAAATGATATTAATTGATCCGTTACTCTTAGTAATGTAGTAGTAGTTAGTGACTACGATAGTTTATGATATATCAGAAGTTATAATAAAATGTTTCAAGAACATACCCCACAACACAAACCTAACCTAAAAAGTAAATGTGTGCGGTCGTGGGACCCCCGTCAGGAACGAAGTTCACCACGCCTTTTCAGCGAATTTCCATAGGAAAAATGAGCTATTGAAGCGACCCTTATGGTAATACCCATGGTCGGGAGTAGCAAATGAGCACCGATCATGGTCCCCAGAACACGTTTTATGGTGTCATTAAAAATCATATATATATGTATATATATTGTGTTCGCACTCTAGCGGCGGCATTTTAAGTCCGATTTG
This sequence comes from Philaenus spumarius, assembly GCA_018207615.1. Taxonomy (NCBI): domain Eukaryota; kingdom Metazoa; phylum Arthropoda; class Insecta; order Hemiptera; family Aphrophoridae; genus Philaenus; species Philaenus spumarius. The sequence goes on along the minus strand of JAGFPH010003585.1, from coordinate 30,742 downwards.
GTTCAAATTTGGTACACATTTTGGTTGTCTATGTCGCTCGGACGAGTTCGTTAGCCGAAAAACATCCAACAACCGGAAGTACGTTTTTTGACCGAAAGTAACTATTTTTTTAGATTTTTACTACGAGAATGAACATTTTGTAGAGATTTTTCTAAAAACATAAATGTAGGATGTTATTCTGTACATTATGTTTTTTACGCGACCTTATAGCTCGCTTGGTTCCCCCAAAATCGACCAAAACGTAAAATACCATAGAAGAACCCGGTTCGAAGCCAAGTGGTGCAAACTCGCGAGGCCACTAGGCGCAAACAAATTCTACTAATATATTGCGTACACACAGACAGCTGTTCAACGCCTTCGTGAGTAGACCTACTTCCCAAATTGTTGGTTGAAACCCTAAAACATAGGCATATAAACTTAATTGTGGAAATTTGCTCAACTCACGTCAGCGGTCCAGCTGCGTGGTCGAATTATTTATAGTTTGGCAATAGTTTTATTTAAAATTACTTGACAATGATTGAGTATTAAAATATATTAAGGATTATTTAATAGTGTGCTTAAGAGTGGAAATAATTCTTTTTTAAAGTAATAACAGATGTTTTGACATTTACTCATTTTGAAGGTTGAGATAACTCCGCGGAATATTTGAACCAATCAAATTTGCTAGGCCTCCTCTTGTCTGTAAACATTGCTTGTCTT
>JAGFPH010003585.1:7618-30033 GCA_018207615.1 Philaenus spumarius | reverse complement strand
TCTGTCTTACATTATGTACAGATCACATCCACCCCCACCACCCAACTTGGATCCAAGTGCCTCTGTCCTAATTAATCACATTTTCCGTTAAAATTCATTAGAAAAAATGTAAAAATTATAAATAAAATTAGGGATTTTTTGGACAAATGTTGGTAATAGTACGTGTATATTTTAACTTCTGCCTTACATTTTTTAACGGGAATTTGATTTATTTTTGGAATTAAAATTACCAGGAAAGTATTATAAAACGAAATGTGATATCCTTTTTCACTCTCTCCTCCCTATACATGGAGAAAGTATTGTTTTCGTAAAAATTTTCGATTTTGAATTTTTATTGGAACTATCTGTTTTGGTGCTCCCTGAACCCAAAAATATTGTTAGCGGAATTATTTGTTTTGATGCTCCCTGAACCCAAAAAAGTGGTTCTTTGGTGATGTCTGTCCGTGTGTCTGTTAGGATGTGTACAGATCTGGAGACCATACCAACGGTCCGATTTTGATGCAATTTGGTATGAAGTTCTGGAATATCTCTAGGCGGTTTTTAAATGTTTTCAAATTTTTCATTTTTAATTGGTTTTACCCCCTAAAAATGGCCAAAAAACGAGACAAATTTCAAAAACGGCTCTAACGATTTTGATAAAATTTTGCTTATTTGTAGCCCTTAAAGTACTCTACCATATGCAAAAAAACCACATATTTCTAAAAACTATCGTTTATTTAATACTAAACGTAAATAATAACTGATTTTGTGGGGTTTTGGCCAAAAAGGGGGTTGTTTTTAAAAAATTTTGAATTTGGCTAATTTAGAATCAGGTTTCTTACAATTCTTCACAACTATCAGTTTTTTTTAGATTAGGTAAAAGCAAACAAAATGTTATCTATAAAGGTTTACAAACTATAAATATAAATTTGTGTAGTATATTCTTAAGTGTCATAAAAACCATTTTGCAATTCGATTAGGCCCTACTTAAGTCAATGTAATGAAATATAATAACTACCCTTTAAATTAAATCAAGCAATAGCGAAGCATTGCTGGGTAAAATAGTAATTATTAATAAGAATTTGTTTTAGTATTTCGTATTTTGTAAAACCAGATTTAAATTTAGGCTATAAAATATTCGGTTAGTTTCAAAATGTTACAATATATCTCTCGTAGTTATACAATATAGTTACGGTTATACAATGAAGTTGTTTACTAGTTGGAGACTGAAATTGATCAGGAGACAACTTTATAAACTAGATGATTGCAGAGTGAAAGGTTAAAGCTACATAGTTTAATACAGGGGTTGACACGGGCAGGATGTTAAGGGTGATTTCCGGGTTTATGGAGATAAAACTTCCCCGTCACCACACTGAGGGATGGGTTCATCCTGTTTTCTGCTGCTTTAATGTTTAAATAGTTACCTTTCATTTAAAAACTTTCGTATTGCAACAATTTTGTACGTACGATAAATTTTGTTACTTTATGTCATTCATGTTGTGTATGGTGGTACTGAATAACTCACAAACTGTAATCGGACATATGAGTGGTAGAAATTGCGCAATTATCTTACTTGAATAATTAATGAAATCATTTATCGGGAGTTTTCTATGAAGTTTGTTCCTTGTTCCGGGAACTGTACCTAAAATACCTTTGCACAGGATTATAGTAAATTTAATTACGTTTTGAAGGATTTAACTCACAAACTGTACTCGGACATATGAGTGGTAGAAATTGCGCAATTATCTTACTTGAATAATTAATGAAATCATTTATCGGGAGTTTCCTATGAATGTTGTTCTTGTTTCGGGAACTGTACCTAAAATACCTTTGCACAGGATTATAGTCAATTGAATTGCCTGTTGAATGATTTAACTCACAAACTGTGATCGGATATATGAGTGGTACACATTGCGCAATTTTCTTACATGGATAATTAATGAAATAACTTATCGGGAGTTTGATATGAATGTTGTTCTTGTTCCGGGAACTGTACCTAAAATACCTTTACACAGGATTATAGTAAATTTAATTGCCTGTCGAATGATTTAACTCACAAACTATGATCGGATATACGAGTGGTACACATTGCGCAATTGTCTTACATGGATAATTAATGAAATCACTTATCGGGAGTTTCCTATGAATGTTGTTCTTGTTCCGGGAACTGTACCTAAAATACCTTTGCACAGGATTATAGTAAATTTAATTGCCTGTCGAGTGATTTAACTCACAAACTGTGATCGGACATATGAGTGGTACACATTGCGCAATTGTCTTACATGGATAATTAATTAAATCACTTATCGGGTGTTTCCTATGAATGTTGTTCTTGTTCCGGGAACTGTACCTAAAATATATTTGCACAGGTTTATAGTCAATTTAATTGCTATAAACTTGCGTTAACTTGGTACAATACCTGCTTTTTTGTCTCATCTAATCCTAAAAATCGCGGTTTCGGGTAACCTAAGTTCCCATCTTCAGATCACAGAAATAATTCAAATAAATCCCTTCATTAGGTCGTCAAATACATTAAAGTCATTACACAAAACAAAAATCACAAAAACACGTCACGTAACATATTGTTTAAAAAAACACATTAAAAACATGGATTAGGCCTAATCACGCTAACCGGTCGCGTAAAAACGGTAAAAAAAATATAATTGCCTTTGGAATGATATAACTCACAAGTTGTACTCGGGCTTATGAGTGGTATAAATTGCGAAATTTCCTCGCTCTAACTTTGCCATTTTGGTTTGAATGAAATAGGCCGCCATTTTTGGTCGATCGAATGCAGTTTTTTTACTCGCAGACCTGTGTTATTTATAAAGTGTAAACAATTAAGGCCCATTAGCCCTTGCTACAGATAAGCAAGCTGGTAATCGCGTTTAGCTGTCCCAATTAATAACGTAGTTAGCAGGATTCGTCTCGCCGTATATAACTTTGTAAACAAGAACCGAAGTAATGCAATGCAAGGGAGATTGAGCAGATATAACCCCTTGAGGTATGTACGTCATCAGCGCAGGCATCGTTTGTTTCTCGGAGATAATAAACATGCAGATTTGTCGGTTACATTAAGGGTAGACATGGAGGGGGGGAGGGAGAACTTTCAACTATTTAATCTTTGTAAATGCATATATTTTCCATTATACTACACCGAAAACTGCCGGTTTCTGCAAGTAATCCCAAGGCCGTAGCCAGAAGGGGGGGGGGGGGTAAAATCCCCCCGAAATTTAGTAGTAAAAATTAATACTAGGTTTAAAAAGTGGAAATTAAATTATAAAATAGACAACACAACAGAGGATCTAACAACATACTGTATTTTACATAATTGTGTATTGCATACATACTGATATTTAGATTTACTTGATTAAACTACAACGTACAATACACGTGGTTGCAGTAGGTTACAGCCTTACTCTCTTGTGAGCTTGGTCTTATCTATTAAATAAGAAAACTATGAAGGTTCAACAAAAATACTTTACTCTGACAAAACACGCAATGCATTGTGTATTGAAAATTCTCCCAATACGGGGGTTGGAGTGCGACGCACGCAATGCATTGTGTATTGAAAATTCTCCCAATACGGGGGTTGGCGTGCGAAGCACGCAATGCATTTTGTATTGAAAATTCTCCCAATATGGGGTTGGCGTGAGTGTATGCCATACGTGTCGTCTGAATTGTTTTATTAAATGTTGGTCGTTACTTGTGTTTCAGGATTGCGGTGGATATTGAGGAATGTGACGACTATCGTATACAATGAAGCGTCGCAGGTTGACAGTGTGGCTAGTGCTTCTCGTAGCCGCACACGGCGCCCGTACGGCGGATCCTCAAGACTTGAACGGAGCAACTGTCACGACACCCACAGGTAACGCCGAGATAATGTATACACATGCAAGTTTAGATGTGATTGTTGTACCTTATTAGTCTATGTATCGCCTATTCCCTCTCCACGCTCTGACTTGTGTCTACGCAAAAAGTTCGTGACGCGAGATTTCAGAAACATAGTCAAGCGAAAGTTCCCAACGGGCCAATACAATATCACTTCGAAAAATTTTATTTTATACTTCATATGTTTCCTAATGAATGGCGTCATCTGTTAACAATCTGTTTAACTAACATGACAGCTATTAGTTTCATTTTTACATTCCATACGCAAGTGTTATAAACTGTTATTTAAGCCTAGAACCGGCAATTTTAACAAAAATGGATTTTTTGGCGTTTGCAAGCATTTTTTTCAAAAATTCGCCAAAAATAGTAAATGAACCCCAATCTAAAAGTGTTCCACAGCGTTTTTGTAAGTAAAAGGTCAAAGAATTTATATATGCTAGTAAAAAAATTATAGTGTAAAATTTACAAAGTTACTAGCTCAAGAAACAAAAAAATTTTCAGTTACGAAAAGTAAAAGTTCAACTTAAGGTCTACATAAAAAGTAGTAAACATTTTTGTAATTTTTTAATAAATCTAAAAACGTTTCGTAATTTAGTTCTAAATAGAACTGTATACAAATAATTATCAATTTCAAATTTATAATTTTGAAAACACCAGTTTTTATGTTCCTACTACAAGACTGGTACCAAAACTATGCAAAGTTTGAAACGTAATTTAGGAATACATACTTTGCCCAAAAATTAAATATTATTATAACAAAGTGTAAAGAATAAATCAAAGAATTGAACTGTATACTTGGAAATTATCTTTTCATAAAAGTGTTTGACTTAGAATTATTTGAATAACAAAAGTGAGGAGAAATATAGAAACATCCCACTCATGCTTGGTATACAACGGTCGGATATGAAGCTGCACGGGGAATAACCGTTAATTTGAAATTACAGCCTTGGTGTGAGAACGTCAAAACGCTCTCACTCCTACGCTCATAGACAACAAACCTTTCGAGCAAAACATATTTGGTTCACAGGAAATGTTAGCTTGAAGCATTCTCTACACATACATATCAAAATATGTCTAAAAATATACTTCCATCACACAGATATCACGTGTAATTAGTAAGGCTGGTTATTGGTTGGAAAACCAACCAATTGCAGGGGTCTACAAAACGCCCCACAACGTTAGAACTATTTGTCAGATTTTTGATTGGATGGCAGTTGTAAGGCTTACGTATCTGGGCGACTTTATCATATAAGGTTTTGTATTTTAATTAAGACTACTGTGAAGTTATGTAAGGTTTTGTAAAGTCACTTTGAAAGTTTTGGGGGCTCCACCAGATCCTTCTTACGGATCAAATTTTAGCTTGGCATGTGACGTACTCCTAAGAACTGGGTAGAAATAAGCACAGAGACGTTTTCACTAAATTGTTAAATGTATTCTGAAAATGTCTAAAAACAGTTCCTACAATAATAATTTTGTACAACTTTTAAATACATCTAAATTTCAATTTGATATCATTAAATTTTACTTAAGTTTACAGTTGTAACAGTTATAAATCTTTTACAATGAAAGATTAAATCCGCTTAATAAGGGCGGTGCTAATCATTAAATCTCCTGCTTTCCTAACCTTGAATCTATGTATCTTATTTTAATTATTTAATCTGAAATTTCTTTTAGTTACTAGTACATAATAAAATTGTTAATTTAAACTGTGACACCTCTTCCTTCATTAATTATAATTTTAATTAATCACTATAGTACTAATTTGATATTACAAAATTTATTATATATTATTTATACATTTTTATATTATGAATGATATTAAGTTGCTTTGGTGACTGATTTCGATTACTTATGAGGTGTTTTAGAACCCTCTCTTCAGTTAATCCCAATAAACCAATCCCAATACGATTATTTACTAATGAATGATTATTTATTTATTTTTGATTTATTTTAATGTTACTTCTGATACACAATACTTTGGATATGATTTCGTTTGTTATTTAATTTTAACCCTCGAGATCTGTCTTTACAATGAAATGAAATATTAATGCTACTTACATAATTTCCTTTGTTCCCACTCTCACACACTTTGCACTTTTATTTGATTTTTATAAACTCCCTTATTGACTTTTATTAATTTTATGTTACACTTCACTACTGCACTTTATTCCTTGGTTTTGATGGTTCCTGGATCCATTTGATGTATGTAACTTGATTGAAAACTTTGTTTAGTGATTATAAAAATACTTTATTACTTGAATTATTTATCTTTGGTTACTAATGATGAAGTTACTTTATTAAATAATTGATGTAAAATGAAAATGATGCATCTCGAAAGGTTTGGTCTAGGTGTTGATTGATTGAATTTTAGTTGATGACAGACCTCGTGTTCTCTCCAAAATTTCCCCACCACACAGTTTCACGATTTGGATTTTCCTTTGATTGGTCTATTTGAATTTTATATTGTTCTGATTGGCTTTTCAGTTTTACAGATTTGGCAGTATTTATCGCGTGTCTGCACTCGTTGATTCACACAGAATAACGCAAAGCAGTGTATTTGTGTTTAAGTAATTTAAGCTGGTACATCCGTTGTAACTTCCTGTTGAAATACAAAGCTAGTCTGGCCTGTTTCTGTAGATTCATTTATTATGGATTTATTTAAATTTTATTTTATAATATATTATTATAATTATTTTGTTATCGCTGATGTTAAAGACATTGGGTATTGGTGTTTCAAGTATTGGTGTTTACTTACCAATACATACACAGTTTTACATAGGGGAAGGTGTGATTCACCCATCAGTATATATAGATATAACTCAGAAAAAATACTGGGCGGGCTGTAGGTAATTTCGGCGTATTTCATTTGCGTGAAATTTGCTTTTAGAAAACTCAAAACTAAAACGATGATTACGTATTGCCACGCGCAAACCTCCCTCCGCTTACTGATTTAATAAATACAACCTTTTGTTGTTGAATTTAATTGGCTTTGTAAGCCACCTTTTCTGTTAACTTTAAAACTTTCCCTCATCAAATAACACCCAAGTGTTTTCAGGCCTTATTTGATGTTGTTCCCTAGTACTACCCCGTTAGAACAATTTGAGAGGTTTGGCGAGGGCAAGAAAAGGAAAACCTTTTGTTTCCAATTCTTAAGTTTTTAAAATTTAAATTAATAAAACCTTTTTTGTCTTTTGTGTAGTACACTAGCTCAATTCTAGACTCTTTTTCGGGATCGTTCCCTTTGGAGTTAAATTTGTAGTGATCCGTGAATAACTCACCTGCTGACTTAAATTACACTAGAGCACTGAATGGTTTTAGGATTATTTTGATTGGATTCGTAAATTATATATTCAAAATTTTCTATTGAAAACACAAAACGATTTATTGATTAAAATTATAAATGCATTAATTTTGAAACTACAAATTATTATTTTCAAAAAACACAATGAAATATTATTAATATTTAACTTATATTTATGTATATCGAAAAGTAGCAAAGTGATTAATTAATTTATTAATTAAATTTTTTATATTAATGATTCTATTATTTACATACGACGATTTGCCATTGTGAGTAATGAAATTTACTAAACGAGTTTACTTTATTCAATTTCCCCAGAATCTACTTGAATTTATTTATTTAATATAATTTAATTTAAATAATTTATAATTTTGCAAAAAGGGATTTATTTAAAATTATAAGTAACAATGATTGTTTGCCACTTACAGAACACAAGAAGTTCGACGCGTAATCCTTTCTGTTTGTTTGAAGCACTTTAAAGTTGTTCTCCTTGGTCCCCAGAATGGTTTCTTTGGTTTACAGTTGTCTTCTCCTGGACTTTATTAGAGTTGTCCTCTCCTGGTTTATTGTAGTATCTTTTGGCAAGATAGGCCGTTTATATGGATATTCTTCTCCTGAAATTATCACGACCAAACTTTGCTTTAGGCCGGAGCTAGTACGTAACGCACACCGTAACTCGTCACACTTAAACTTTCTCTAAATACTCTCGGAGCTCGGTCAGATGTTTAATCGTTGGCGGTTCGTCCTAAACTGATGTTAGAGGCGATGCGCGCTGCTTTCCTCAACTTGTTTCTTGTCAAACGAGCATCTTCCTCTAGGTGACAAGAAATTCTGATTTCTTGCTTTAGAAATATATTTTTTGGTTTTAATACCCTATATTCCCTGATTTATTTGATGAATTTTGGTGCCTTTATTTCCTGTCGATTAGGCCTAATTTAATTATTATCTTCTTTTATTGAATTACGGTATATGCGCTGTTTCGTTGTACGTAGTACTTCCTATGAGGTAACTTCCTTCTGGGTGCTATGGTCTTGAGTTCCTGTCTGAACCTGTCGATTTGCAATTTGGCATTGATTTCATCCAAACTCTATAACTTCTTTTTGCGTGGTCGGATTTTGATTTTGTTGACTTCTATGGATTGGTTGACGTTTTCTGGTTTCTCTGGAATTCGAATGGCGTTTCCACTCCTCTTCATTCTTGATTTATGGACTTCGTTAGTTTTGTTTAAAATTTGAAATTTATTACTCGTAAATTTGAAATTTTAAAATTTTCTTGCTTGTATCTTCTTCGGTTGGTCTTGAAACGCGCTGATCTGGTGTTGGATTTTTATTAGCTTGTTTGGTTGTTTAGTTATTCAGCTTTTTGTTTCTCTAATTGCCTTCGTTTGGTTTTCGACGTTTCATTCCCCCCCCCCCCTTTAAAGCTCTTTTCATATCTCACATGGCATTACAATTTATTACCCATATACCCTATTTTATCAATATTTCCCTTCTATTATTCTCCCTTGTATTTATTTTGAATTAATAAAGTTTTTTATTAATTTATTTTATTTTTACAAAACTACTTATTTATTTATTTTGAACTTTGGCTTGATTATGCCCTATTATTGACTCTATTAAATTCTATTTTTTATGATTTAATTACATTTGAACTTTATGAGTTATTGGCCCTTTTATTCCCAAGAATGAATTTAAACTTTATTTTTTAGCTATTCAACTTTATAACTTTATATTTTTTATTACTTTATTTTCTTAACCCTTTTTAACTCTACAAATGACTCTACTTTGTTTTTGGATTTTATTCAAATTCTGCCAATTCAATTTGTTTACGCTTACATTTTTGTCTATAACTTTTTAACAAATTATCATAACAAAATTATTTTTATTACTCCTTGCTTATTTAACTCTCCTTTCAACATAAATCTAATAATAACAACTTTTTTAATAATATTACAGACCACTATCTTTTCAATGTTAAATCATTTCAGCCAAATTTAGACAAGACTGGACAAGTCGATGCCTGTCTGAACCTGCAAGTTTTTGACTCGATCTTGTCGCTAAAGCATACGTCATGTTCTGTACGTATTCAACTAACACAATTTTAGTTAATTCTTCAAAATTATTAATAAAGACTCTGTTCACATTGGAAACTACTTTTTTATATTAATTTTGGGCATTTTTAGTCACCCTTTGGCTTTAATCTTTTGTTGTTATGAATTTGAATTTATTTTAATTAATGTAATTAATTAACCCCAATTGAATCGGTCGATTGGCCGCTTCAGTATGTAAATCAGCTAGTAATTTCATATTTTGAAACCATTTGAATTTGTTGTTTTAGAGGTAGGAATTGTTCAGAAGTCATGCGGGTTATAAAGTATTTATTGCATCATTAGCTTAACAATTTATTATTAGGACTACTTTTAATATTGTTTATCATCATAGCTTGAGTTTATAATTAATCCAACACCTTCATTAAAAGTAAATTATAAAATATGTGCGTTCATGTAGCTAGAAAGTGTCCACAGTCCGCGAAAGCAAGGTATTAAAATATTTACGTGGCCGATGTATTTTTAATCTGTCATCAACTAGCAACACAAAGTCTCCTATGACGATGTAGTTGGTTCATATAGTAGAAGACACCATCCGAGCATGAATAATGTAACAACAATCACACAACGCTTACATAATGCCACCTGCCTCAGCTTAGGCGATGAGTTTGTTTTCACTACTGCATCAAGGTTTACTAAAGAACCTGCTAAACCTATTTATTTTAAGGGTAGTTATTCCATTTCATCCCTTTGACATAAGTAATCGAATTGCAATGTGTGTTTTTTTTAATCAATTAAGAATAATATTAAATAATTTTAAATTTGTAGTTTGAAGGAATTAAGTGAAATTTATTTTCATTGTATAGGGGTAGCTACCCCATATTATATTTGTTTTTAGTGACCATCCTGGTACTAATATGTGTTATTGTTCAATTTTAGTGAAATTATTTGAGTAGTTTTTGGCGAATATAGAAAAAGTAAGTGGATTACTTTTTAATTTAGGGGTTGTTAATCCATTTCATCCCTTTAACTAATGTAATCAAATTTCAAATTGTTTTGTATATCCCTTAAAATAATATTACATAATTTGCTTGTAGGAAGTTAGTATAGTTGACCGAGCGAAGCGAGGTCTCCGTTTTAACTCGACCGTTCGGCATTCCGTCTGTGTCTGTCTCACGATTACGGCCAAACGCCTTTACCGATTTTGATGACGTTTTGCATGAATGTTCCTTATCCCTAGGCCGAGCGATGTATATATAAGGGTTTCTTATTCTTGATTTTTTCCGTATCTCTAACGGCAAGCTCACAAAACGGCCGCAAACTTCGAATTTGTTAAAAATCGTCCAAGTATTTGTATTTTAACCACGTTTTTATAGGTTTATTCTAAACCATTTCAAAAGTGTTCCGTAGCTTTTTTGTAGATAAAGGTTCAAAGAATTCATATATGACAGTAAAAAAATTATTGAAGAAAAATTAACAAAGTTATTAGGTCAAGATACAAGCTTGCTCAGTAACGAAAGGAAAAAGTTCAACTTTAGGCCTACATAAAAAGTAGTAAACATTTTTTGTCATTTTTTTCACCAATGTAAAAAAGTTTCGTAATTTAGTTTTAAATAGAACTGTATAAACATATTTATTAATTTCAAATTTCTTATTTTGTAAACACCAGTTTTTATGTTCCTACTACAAGACTGCTAACAAAACTGGGCCTATTTTGAATAGTAATTTAGGAATACTATATCCTTTGCCAAAAGATTATAAAATATTATAAGAAAGTGTAGAGAATAAATCAAAGAATTGAAGTGTATACTTGTAAATTATTACTGCAAAAAGTATTTGACTTAGCTTTACTTGAATTACAAAATGAGATGAAACAAATGAAACCTCGCGGCGATAAAGGACATACAAAAAATTACCGTTGGAAATGGTGGGAAGTGTTTGTACATGGGTTGAGATCACTATCACGACGCTTTTACATCGTTTGTTTTAACTATTTCTAATATTGGAATATGATATGGAACTGTAAATACATTGTTAAGCTTCAATTTAAGTATGTAAATATTTAATTCTATGTTTTCCCTCAATAATGCGATATTTTTAATTTTGAGCTACCTTACGCATTATTAACCTAAATAAAACACAATGCCCCCTAAAAGAAAATCTTTAGCAATTAAAGCTCAAGAAAAGAAAAAAACGAGAAATAGAAACCCCGGAATCACGGGAATTGCAAAATAATATTTCACTGGCTAAACCTTCTGCTTACTTCCTTACTGGCACACTGTTTTTAACCTAAGCTCAAAACCCATTTGTTATTTCAACGAGCGAGGTCTGCTTTACGCAGAACTACTAGTTTATATTTATTGTAAAAGTGTAGCAACCGCATTTCAACCCCCAAGTGCAAAGTCTAAATATTCCTGGCAATGATGTGTATAGGGTGTGAAATTTTTTGCGGATTCGGTCCAACAGTTTTTGAGTTTATAGAGGGCAAAGAAATATTCATTTTTATATACAGCTTACAGGGTGATTCAGAACTATACGGCAATGTCTCGGTAGCTCATTCTATAGCTAAAAATAACAAACAAATTTGATATAAAATAGGCCCGAAAACGCTTCGTTTTCCAGATGTCCGCCATTTTGTTTTTTGTACAGAATATTCCATATCTAGAGAAATGTTTGACTGATTGAATTCAAACTTAGCAAGAAGTTTAACCAAACAATGTTAATATTTCAAGAAAAATAAGCGATAAAATCCAATCATGCGTTTCAAAATGGCGGCTGTTTGAAAATTTCAAACCAAAATTACTCAAAAACCGTACATTTTAACAAAAAACTATTAAGATACCTTTTTTGTAGCCCTTTTGATTCCCTATCGGACGGTGTAACTGTCAAAACAATCGGATGAAGGGTAATAACAAAGTTAAAGATAATAACAGCAAATGTACATACAATATTGTTGTGTTTACTGTGTTGGTATAGGATGCCGGGTTGAACAAACCAATTAATTATTACACATAATTTATCGATTATCCTTAATTGCACAATTATTAATTATTAATTAATACTTAAGTATTATCCTCATACGATTGTTTTTACTGTGGAACAGACGATAGGGAATCAAAAAGGTTACAAAAAAGGGGTGTCTTGATATTTTTCGTTAAAATTTACGGTTTTGGAGTAATTTAGGTTTGAAATTTTCTAACAGCCGCCATTTGTAAATGCGTGATTGGATATAATCGCTTATTTTTCTTGAGATATATCATTATTAGGTTAAACTTCTTGCTAAGCTTTAACTCAATCAGTCAAACGTTTCTCTAGATATGAATTATTTTGTAAAAAAAAAAAACAAAACAAATTGCGGATGGATATCTAGCAAAACGAAGCGTTTTCGGGCTTATGTTCATATAATTTTTTTGTTCGTAATACTTTCTCCACCCTATACGTAGTATATGGAGAAAGTATTGTTTTCGTCCAAATTTTCGAATTTGAATTTTTAGCGGAATTATCTGTTTTGGTGCTCCCTGAACCCAAAAATATTTTTACTGGAATTATTTGTTTTGGTGCTCCATGAACCCAAAAAATTGTTTTTTTTTTTTGTGATGTCTGTCCGTGTGTCTGTTAGGATGTGTACAGAGCTATAGACCATACCAACGGTCCGATTTTGATGAAAATTGGTATGTAGGTGTAGTTCTAGAATATCTCCAAGCTTTTTCTCATTTTTTCAAATTTTTAGATTTTTAAGAAGTTTTACCCCCCAAAAATGGCCAAAAAACGAAAAAAACTAAAATTTCTCAAAAACGAATCTAACGATTTTGATAAAATTTGACTTATTTGTAGCCCTTAATGTACCCTACAATATGCAAAAAACAGCATCTTTCTAAAAATTCTCGTTTAGGTAATAATAATAATAATAACAGATTTTTGGGGGTTTTGGCCAACAATTGGGTTGTTTTTCAAAAAATTTCAAAACTGTTTCGTACATCTATACAGGCCTAATTGACATGTTTGGTGCAAATTTGTTCGAAATGGATCGAATAGTTTAAATAATAATAATAATATAATATGGATGTGTATTACATGCATCTAATATTTTCCATGGTATGTCCTACTTTTGCAATTCTAAATAACCACCTCCTACGCTACTCTTGGAAAGAAATAAAGTTTCAACTCGGAGAAAGTATGTGGCAGTTATTTGGTACCGTTTATTTTTAGCTATAGAATGAGCTACCGAACCATTGCCGTATAGTTCTGGATCACCCTGTATAGAGATAACAATAGTATGACCTTGATAAAGTGGGAAATTTGACTTGTAATCAACACAAGGAAAGTACAAAGTTGTTGATTGTTTACTTGGAACAACTGCGATGAACCTGAAACGTTTAAGTGTATTGCGTAATCGTCATTCCAACTGTTTACTGGATTTGATCTTGGGGGCATTACTGTGTGATGCAACAGGAAAATTTCCTACAAGTCGGGTAAACGGTATTATCGTCAAGTTCTAAGTACATTGATTTCTTTCTCGTGTTGATATACACTGAATAGACAATTTAAACAATTGGAGTTTAGCAACGTTTATACGCTACAAGTTTTCCTTTAGACAACGGGTTTCATCAGCTGTTTGGATTTGTAATAACCTATAAAATCATTTTTACTTTCTCGCTATACTATAGTATAGAGAAAGTATACTGATCGCAACAAAGAAAATCGATGTTGATATTTTTGTGGAAATATCCGTTTTGGGACCTCCTGAGTCCAAAAAAGTGGTTTTTACAAAATGTCTGTCTGTATGTATGTATGTCTGTATGTATACAAAGCTAGAGAGAAAACTATTTGATCGATTTCGAACAAATTTGCACCAAACATGTTCAATTAGGCCTGTGTATAGATTCACGAAAAAAGGTTTTGACAAAATTTGAAAAACTACCCCTTTTTTGATAAAAAACCCCCGAAGAATCAGTTATTATTTTTTTATAAAAAAACGGTTCTAACGATTTTGATAAAATTTGGCTTATTTGTAGAGCTTAATGTACCCTACCATATATGCAAAAAACCGTATCTTTCAAAACAATTTCGTTTAGATAATAATAATAACAAATTTTTGGGGGTTTTTTGGCCAATAAAGTTGTTTTTTCAAAATTTTTGAAAACCTTTTTCGCGACTCTATACACGCCTAATTGACATGTTTGGTGCAAATTTGTTCGAAATCGATCGAATGGTTTTCTCTTTAGGTAATAATAATACTACTTATTAGTTACCCTCCTACTGTAATACAATTATGAAGTCACAGTTGGGGTTACATATGGGGGTTGGCGTGCGAAGCACGCAATGCACTATGTATCGAAAATACTCCCAATACGGGATTCGGCGTGCGAAGCACGCAATGCATTGCGTATTGAAAACACTCTCAATATGGAGGTTGGCGTGCGAAGCACGCAATGCACTCTGTATTGAAAATATTTCCAAAACGGGGGGTTGGCGTGCGAAGCACGTAATGCACTCTGTATTGAAAATATTCCCAAAATGCATTGCCCGATAATAATTTTAATACGTGTGTGAGAAAGTATGTGCCAGTTTCTGGTACCGTTTATTATGATACACTAGTAACCCCCCGTGAAAAATCACAGGCAGATTAATTAGAGACACATCAGCAATACTTCATGTAAAAAATACTATTTAAAAACATTTGAGGGGGTAAATGTGTACAATTATGAGGATTATAAAACTGTAGGCCTATTTTTTAAAATCCTATTACTTTAAATGAGCCATTCTTGTATCTTTGTATCTTGGTATCTGTCGCGGATCTCGAAAACGGCTCTAACGAATTCAAATAAATTTTGTATTTGGGTGTAGTTTTGATTTTTAAGTACACCCATATAGTTTCTTCGTGTAAAAACGCAATTTTTTGAGAAAATCTAATTTAAAAGTTGAAAAATTTTAACATAGGGTCTTATGGGTTGCCATGTTGGTTACAAAATAACAAGGAAATAGTAAATAAAGCGATCAAAACATCTGTTTATAAACAAGCCGATTTATACTGTTTTAGTTCGTTGGAAATAGAGTGGAATAATAGAACTGAGATTGAGTATTATCCAAAATCAGCTGTTCATTGGATAGTTTTTAATTGCTGTTAAAAAACAAGGTAATTTATACTGTTTCAGCACGTTGGAATTAGAATAAATTGGACCTGATTTAACAATTTATTTCGTCAAAAAAAAGGTAAACTGGGCAAAGATGGATAAATTCTAATAGTCAATTTTGTAACATAGGCCTGGCTCATTTCTGAAACATAGTATTGAGGTTATGTTAATCCTGCAATAATTTTTACTATATTTGTAGGCCTGGTTTCAAAACTTTAGTTGACAGAAGATAGTAGAACTAGGACTAAAATCGTAATGAAAGCCTCTCACGTTTCTAAAGCATGTATTTGATGTTATAATTAATCTTGTAATTACTGTTAATATATTTAAGCCTGGTTTAATAATTTTAGTTGACAGAAGATTAACGAAATTCTCTAGCGAATTTTCCAACTGCGAGCGAAGCGAAGCAGCCATCTGAGGCCGAAGGCCGAGGCGGGGTTGGGACACGAAGCGTCCAGGGGCGAGAGCCCCTAGTACCTATTTATTTGTAAAAATTTTGTATTTATTTTAGTTGATATTTATTTAAAGAAAATAAAAAAATTATCTTTTAATTGGTTTTAATTTCATATTGATGAGGTGGAAACAAATTCTAGTAATACATTTTGTACACGGAGGCAGCTATTCAGAGCCGTCGTGAGTAGACTAATTTTGGAAATTCGCTCAACTCACGTCAGTTGTTCAGCTGCGTGATCGAATTATTATCTATTAATTTGGTTTTGATTCAAAAGAGTACCTAGGTACGCATTGAAAAATAGTTAAAATGTTATTTTTTTAGAATAAAATAATATATTTTTATAATATTTTTCTCTGAACATCTTTCATTTTATTCATCACTAGGGGAGATCCCTGCGTGCTCCGTACGCCAACCCCCAGTGGAACCTTTTAAAATAATATGTTATGTTTTATTTATAATAAAGGTGCAAGATTAATAATAAATAACCTCAAAACTGAGATAGTAAATAATGTTAAATGTTCAAATCAAATTATTTCGTATATTTTATAACAGCAGTTATAATGGAGTTTAAAAGAAAGAACCAGTAAGGCTCATTTCTACACTTAATCAAAAACGTAACCAAAAAGTTAGAAATACAAATAATTGCTTCATATTTCGAAATCAGCTGTTACTATTGGTTACTCGCTATTAATTACCATATATTATCAATAAATATTCCGACTATTAAATTATATATCTTATTTATTTTTAATTAGGCTGTAACTTAGTTTTTTTCTTATTTTTAAATTCCTTAACGCAACTTTTTATTGGTTTGTGTGTGTTGAAACATGTGTTGGTTCAGTCTAGGCCTACCTTATAATATTATTTTGTAGTAAGCTGGACATCCGTATCAACTGTTTTATCTGTTATTTTATCAATTGGTTGCTATGGTAATGAATGTAAATACCTTCAAGAAGTTGGTTCTAGGCCTAACCTAAAATTTTGTTTAATTTTTTTACCTGCCTTAACGGCAACACACACACCCCCCCCCCCCCCCCCCCACCCCCATTTATTTTTTTTTTTTCTTTTTTTTATTGATATAAGTTTCATTTTTCAACTGTCGTTTTTTAGTTTTTCATAATGTTGCTTATTTATTGGTATTACAGTTGTAGGTTCAACGTCCAACTTGATCCTGTGAATTAGTTCCGACTAAATTTACGAATATTGAAATAAAAAATGTTTTTATGAATATGAATTCTAGCCTATGTTACTCGGGAATAGTGTAGCTTTTTATTAGTAAAACTATGTTTTCAATCAGTTCAGTAATGCCACAGATTACCCCCTACATACAAACAAACAAACAAACAAACAAACTTTACCTCTTTATAGGGAACAGCTGATTATTGTTATTATTGCAGTCAATAAACATATGTAATGTCGCTTACATTTTTGTTAAATATTGAGTATATTTTTTGTTGTTTTTATGTTCATTAGATGCTGTAGTTTTTCAAACAGTATATAAAACACTCGTGGATTCGAATGCAATGTTGTGCCAAAATTTCAAAGCAATCGGTGAAGAACTTTCGGAGATTATCGATTTTGAACAAACGCACATTTACATTTTTATTTATACAGATATAAATAACAAAGACAACGTAGTGCAGGTATAAAGGGTGATGCAACGATAGATTAGGCGACGCCGGTTTAAATGTGTGCAATTATAACTAAATTAATTGTTCCGTTATCGCGTTAATTTTATCTCGAGTTAAAGTCCAACATGTCGTTTGTTCTATTTGATTTTACATGTGGTTTTCACTTTCACACGTACAATGAATATAATAAACGGTACCAGGAACTGGCACATACTTTCTCACAAACATATTATTTATATTATTAAACAGATTCATTGTGCCTTCATAATTGTAGGTGGGGTAGGAGAGGTGTTAAAGTAGGAGATTAACAAATAAATATTATTATTATTAGCTAGAGATAAAACTATTCGATCGATTTCGAACAAATTTGAACCTGACATGTCAAGTAGGCCTGCCTGTATAGATTCACGAAAAAAGGTTTTGAAAAAATTTGAAAAACAACCCCCTTTATGGCTAAAAATCCCCCAAAATCAGTTATTATTATTATTATTATTACTAGCTAAACGAGAATTTTTAGAAATATGTGTTTTTTTGCATATGTTAGGGTACATTAAAGGCTACAAATTAACCAAATTTTATCAAAATCGTTAGAGCCGTTTTTTTATAAAAAAAATAATAACTGATTTTTGGGGGGTTTTTTGCCAAAAAGGGGGTTGCTTTTCGAAAATTTTCAAAACCGTTTTTCGTGCATCTACACAGGCCTACTTGGCATGTCAGATGCAAATTTGTTTGAAATCGATGGAATAGTTTTCGCTCTAGCTTTGTATACATACAGGCATACATACATACAGACATTTTGTAAAAAACACTTTTTTGGACTCTGGGGTCCCAAAACGGACATTTCCACAACAATCTCAACATCGATTTTTTTTTGCGATCACTATACTTTCTCTATACTATAGTATAGCGAGAAAGTAAAAATTACAACAGTAACTTATTAAATAAAACTTTTGCTCGTAGCGAACGAATGCGTTAGCTGATTTTTATATTCTTACCACGAAAATCATGCCTTTAGAAGGGCTTCAATTTGATGAATCATAAGCCATATTTGTTCATTGCAAATGTTTGAGATGGGTGGTATGAGGGGTGAGGTGTTGGGATTAACTTTACTTTCTCACTATACTATAGTATAGAGAAAGTATAGTGATCGCAAAAAATCGATGTTGAGATTTTTGTTTGTAAATCTGTTTCCCTTTTTTTAATTCCATCAGTAGACCCAGCCTGGGACCGTTGAAACATTACTTCAGGCTAGGCCACTTGGTCTATTAATTTCCTGGAGTAGAGGAAATCCATCATGGTCACCCTGTATTGCCTACTAGGGTAGTGCCGGACTCCTACCGGTTAAACCCCCTCCCTTTCTCAGAGTTATTGTTATTATGCCAATAGTGTATGTCCATCGCCTCAGCAGTCTTTTGTTTCAGTAGACAACTCACAAACTAGGCAATCGCCCACCAATCGACTTCACCTCATAACATTAGTTCTCCCAGATCTTCAATATCGGGTAGGCTCCCTAGTGCAACTTTTATCAGCTCTCTGTCACATTCCCATTTAGTACACCTGAGGAAAGTGTGCTCCACAGTAGATTCCATTCCATTATAGAGAGGCATCCAGGGTTGTCCCTAATGTGGAATCTATGGAGGTAGCTCTCAAACTCGCCGCCGAGCCCTGTGTAATACAGGATGTCCCCGAACTCTCTGGACCCCTTTTGTGCATATGTTCCTGGGGTCCAGACAAACATATTTCACAATATAAACATGGGTCTATGGTGCTTATTTTTTCGTCTGTCTGTCTGTATGTGTTTTTTACAAAAATATTTTCGGAAGTAGAAAAGATATTGAGCTCAAACTTTGTATGCCTATTTGTTGTGTAACCTGTTATCACTGAATGCAAAATTAGAACATTATTTTAAATATTTTCAAAATGGTGGCCGTTTATAATTTTTAATGTCAAATATCTCAAAAACCGCTAACTTTACAAAAAAATTGCAAGAGACAAAAACGTTTACTTTTTTAATGGCAAACACAATAGTTTTTGTATTTTGTCTGTAGCTCAAAGGATAACAGAGATATTGAAAAAAAAGGGAAAATGTATTTCTTGGTAGTTGTCAACAAAACCCAGAATTACTCTAGAAACAAAATATTTAAAAGTTATTATGAGCTAAACTAATAAGTTATTTGCATACTGTTTCGAGCACTTTTTGAGCTGATTCCACTAGCAAAAATAATAAGAATGTTCATATATTCATAGGTCTGGAAACGCTTCGTTAGAGAGAGCTGGCGAAAGATTTCACCCGTGTTTCAGATTACTCACAGATCTCAAATCCTTAAAAATAAATTACTGAATTATAAAATATCCACTATTTAAGTACAAATGTAACTCTAGCTTAATCAAGAAAATTGAATGAGAAATAACAACAATGTAACCATGTTTACAAAAGTATTAGCTGTTTCCTTAGACCGAATTTTACGTTTTGGGTCAAATATCGCAACAATTACTTCAGTTACAGAACTGGGACCTATTTTATTAAATTTATCTGCTCATTTTACGTAAATTAAATTAAATTGTACACCTTAATTAACGCCCTACATAGGCCTATTTCAATAGGGATTCGTTTCTGTGAGTAATCTAAAACACGGGTGAAATCTTTCGCCAGCTCTCTCAAACGAAGCATTTCCAGACCTATGAATATATGAACATTTTTATAATTTTTTGCTAGTGGAATCAGCTCAGAAAGTGCTCGAAACAGTATGCAAATAACTTATTAGTTTAGCTCATAATAACTATAAAATATTTTGTTTCTAGAGTAATTCTGGGCATTGTTGACAACTACCAAGAAATACATTTTTCCTTTTTTTTGTGTGAATATCTCTGTTGCCCTTTGAGCTACAGACAAAATACAAAAACTATTGTGTTTGAAATTAAAAAAGTAAACTTTTTTGTCTCTTGCAATTTTTTTGTTAAGTTAGCGGTTTTTGAGATATTTGACATTAAAAATTATAAACGGCCACCATTTTGAAAATATTTAAAATAATGTTCTAATTTTGCATTCAGTGATAACAGGTTACGCAACAAATAGGCATACAAAGTTTGAGCTCAATATCTTTTCTACTTCCAAAAATATTAAGTATTTTGTAAAAAACACATACAGACAGACAGACGAAAAAATAAGCACCATAGACCCATGTTTATATTGTGAAATATGTTTGTCTGGATCCCAAGAACATATCCACAAAAGGGGTCCACAGAGTTCGGGGACATCCTGTATAATGGTCCACCTCACCGAAGTGTCTAGATCTCCATGTTCCTAGATCACGACACGTTTCCTTCCTTGTCCAACCTCTTGGACCTTCATCTGGAGAAATCCACCTGTTTTTTGCCACTGTTCTATTATATTTCTCCTGGCATCCTCTCTGCCCATCCTTTGTGGCCCACATCTCATATACCTCTCTTCAGCAAGGAGATCGATAGGAGATACTCCAGCTAGTACAATGGCCGCGTTTGTTGATACTGTCCTGCAAGCTCCAATAGTTCTAAGAGCCATTCTTCTCTGCAGCCCCTCCATCATTTCCCTACATTTAGCAACTCTAAGAGCGTCCTACCAGACAACAACTCAATATAGAAGGACGGAATATGCAGCACTCATTCTCCTCTTGCTGCTCCGAGAGCCGCTGGTATTGTTCATTTTTGTCTTTTCAGTCTTCCTAACAGCTGCTTCAACATGTCCAGTCATTCACATCCTCCTATCAAAAACAACGAAAAGTATGAAAGATACTTCAAGGAATTTTTGCAAGTAATACCTTCCGGACCCCTTTACTAGGGACCAATGGGACAAGTTCGATCTTCTATGCCGCTAAGCTGAGTTTCTTCTTTCAGAGCCATAATAGGTTTTTCTGACGGCGAATTACTGTCTCGAGGTCAGATTGTGTATATCTCATCCATTTTTACTTTCTCCACCCTATACGCAGTATATGGAGAAAGTATTGTTTTCGTCCAAATTTTCGAATTTGAATTTTTAGTGGAGTTATCTGTTTTGGTGCTCCCTGAACCCCCAAAAAATGTTTAGTGGAATTACCTGTGTTGGTGCTCCCTGAACCCAAAAATATTTTTAGTGGAATTATTTGTTTTGGTGCTCCCTGAACCCAAAAAAGTGTTTTTTGGTGATGTCTGACCGTGTGTCTGTTAGGATGTGTACAGAGCTGGAGACCATACCAACGGTCCGATTTTGATGAAATTTGGTATGTATGTGTAGTTTTGGAATATCTCCAGGTTGTTGTTAATAATTTTTTTCAAATTTTTGATTTTTAAGGGGTTTTACCCCCCCAAAAATGGCAAAAAACGAGAAAAATCTAAACTTCTAAAAAACGGCTCTAACGATTTTGATAAAATTTTGCTTATTTGTAGCCCTTAATGTACCCTACCATATGCAACAAACCGCATCTTTCTAAAAATTCCCGTTTAGGTAATAATAATAACTGATTTTTTGGGGTTTTTGGCCAAACAGGGGGTTGTTTTTCAAAACTTTTCAAAACCTTTTTTCGTGCATCTATACAGGCTCAATTGACATGTTTGGTGCAAATTTATTCGAAACCGATCGAATAGTTTAAATAATAATAATATGGATGTGTGTTACATGCATCTAGTATTTTCCATAGTAACGTTTTCTTAATTTTGCAATTCTAAATAACCACCTCCTATGCTACTCTTGGGAAGGTATAAAGTTTCAACTGGGAGGAAGTATGTGGCAGTTATATGGTAACGTTTTCTTAATTTTGCAATACTAAATAACCACCTCCTATGCTACTCTTGGGAAGGTATAAGGTTTCAACTGGGAGGAAGTATGTGGCAGTTATCTGGTAACGTTTTCCTAATTTTGCAATTCTAAATAACCACCTCCTATGCTACTCTTGGGAAGGTATAAGGTTTCAACTGGAAGGAAGTATGTGGCAGTTATCTGGTAACGTTTTCCTAATTTTGCAAT
>JAGFPH010003584.1:120268-139740 GCA_018207615.1 Philaenus spumarius | reverse complement strand
TATTTTCTGAAAAAAAATTTTGAATTTGATAATTATGTTTATACTCTTCTATTTATAACTAAATTTGTATATTTTGAAAAATTACAAAAAAATGTTATCTGCTTTTTATATTGGAATAAAGTTGAATATTTTTCTTCCGTTAGGGCCTATTGAAAATTTTTTTTATCTTGAGCCAATAACTTTTGTAATTTTACATCAATCAATTTTTTAGTTGCTAATATTAATTTTCTGAACCTTTTTCTATATAAAAAAAGCTGTGGAACACTTTTGAATTGGGTTACAATTACTATTTTTTACGAGTTTTTGAAAATATGCTTGCAAGTGTCCAAAAAATGTAATACCACCGGTTAGAGGGAGTTTGTTCGACGTCAATCCACTCCAGAGATATTTAAAATGCTAAACACAGTACGTTGTTCAATCTTGCTTATTTCTGAACATATATTGATGAAACTTGGTAATAACTTCATTAGTCCAGATTATATTGTTATTTGCTTAAACCCAAGTATTTTAAGCCCACATGGCAGCAAAACTACGTACTCATAGCACATGTAATTTTATGGCGAATAAATAGGGGAGAGTGGGGTAAGACCGGGTGGTGGGGTGAGACCGGGTACCTTAATTGTGAACAATTTTGTGGTGTTTTCTACCGGACAGCGATGGAACTACATTCTACAAGACAAGGTAAAGGAGCGGCCATTACGGCATCTTCGTAGCACCGATCAGACAGCGTCAGCATTTGTAAATTTGTTTTTTAATACTTTCTCTCCAATGTTTACTGATTTTCTAACTAGTTTTGTTCAAGCACTTTAAGAGTTATTATATAATACAAAATGTCCCCATAATTACATGTTAAATCAGTTATTATTCTGTGTAAAACATTGTTGAAAAGGTTTTGTATTTTTTAAATAATATTCTGTTTGCATTACCTCTACACTCGGGGTAAGACCGGGTACTGCCTACGGGGCAAGACCAGGTAGTAGGCCTACCCGGTCTTACCCCACAATAATTCTCAATGGCCTAATGTCGGCTAGTTGAGCATCCCGGGAGTGCTGCCACTATTCATCAGGTTGCTAAACTCTTTGGTGCAGCATTTCTCCGAGCAGGGAATATGCACACTGCAGTAAATTGTTTTAAATACACAGGGAGTTGTCCTTTGAAAATAGAAATGAAAAAACTACACGCACCATAAAAAACTACAGACAGTCTAATATCAAAAGATAACCTAGCTTCAAATGAACGGGAAATTTTGTCTACTTCCCAACTTGAAAAAGCTAGAAATCTGGAGTCCGGTCTGGACCGCGAACTTCTCAATATAGACAAACCTACAGAGAATGAAAATATTCCTGAACCAAAAGAACCCTGCTGCTCAAAGAGTTTGGGAGTTAAGCCATTAAATAATGCATTAATTGGATCTTCGTCTTTTGCTGTTTCACCTAGAGACGTAATGCCACCACCTCATGTCGAAAGAAAAACGATTGAAAAAGTTGATAAAATAAAAGGAAAAACATTCATTTTAGCAACATCACCATATAAACATGAACTAGAAGGTTTAATAGAAGGAAAACATAATGAAGAAGAGCAAACATTTTCAAGAAAGAGGATACTTTTTGTAGAAGAATTTAAAAAAATTAATGAGAAAAACAATAAAATGATTCAGAAAAAATGTAAATAAAAGCCTAAGACTGGAACCAAATATGAAGATTATTCTGATAAATCAGATTTGGAAAGTAAATCTGATACCACCTGCACTGCAATGATTTATATTTATTTATTTAATGATTATATTTATTTATTTAAGATGTGAGCTTGTCATGTCTGATTTTTGTTCTTAAATGTTCTATATAAATAAGTAAATAAATAATTTTCTTTGTTTTTTATAAACAAATATATTATTTTTGATTTTTTCATAGTATTAACATGGACACCCGGTCTTACCCCACCAGTGGGGCAAGACCGGGTGATTTGCTTTTTTTTTCACGAAATGTATTATAATGAATGTATTATTGTTGATTAACAATTTTAACGAATATATTATTACAGCCATATAGTTCGTGGGTATTTATAGTAAAGTTGGATTTTATATGATGAATAGTTTAGCTTCAGTAAGCCGCCAAGTGTTAGCTACCCGGTCTTACCCCATTTTCCCCTAACATTATACATCTCCCTTATTAATGAACATACGTTGATAACACTTGGTGTAAGGCTCAGTGGTCGAAATTCGACCATAATTCATTACAATTTTTTATTTGAATGTTATTAAGGTTATATTGTCAAAGACTAGACTATACCTGTATAATCACAGATTTCGCCAAGGCTACAAAGTTATTTGCCACTTTTTCAAATTATATAACATTTAAATAAAAAACCAATTCAAAAAATGAAGATTGAATACTTTTTTATATATTTTTTTATAGAAATAAAAAACCAGGCGATTAAATAAAATGTTGTCCATTGAACTTGACATACATATTTTTATAATTTAATAAGTGATTCAAAACTTCTTTGAAAACGATTTTTTTTATACATTGCAATGCATAAATTTAATGGTCTGCTCCAGTAAAAGAGAAAGCAATCGGCAACTCGCACGAGGATAGGCTTAACAATGTAGTTTCAGGGAGCAGAGTGCTTTGACATTGACTCACTTCAAACAATTTTATAATTTTTTTACCGTTTTATACAATTTTTATATTTGCGTGATGAGAAATAAACTAAAGATTCTGTATTAAATTTTGGATCCGGCTTGCGTTTTACTTTTTTCAATTTTATTTTAATTTTCTGAGGAAGATAATTCCAACTTGGTATTTAAAAAATTGTCAATTGTATAACAAATGGACGGTATTTAAAACAAACGTTTACATACATGACTGATTGTAATTTAAAGATTATATTTTATTTATTTTTCAGAAATTGCAGTATAAACTAATCATATTTATAAACTGGACTGTCAATATGCGTGTAGCAATAAAACGAGAAACAAAACTATTAATTCATTATTTACAAAGTATTATAAACTCAATACAAATTTAATTTTCCATACACGAAATAGATATATTTACTGACAAAATATATTTGTAGCAATACAAAATATATTATTACTTAATTATTTACAAAGTTATATACGCAATTGCAAATTTAAACTTGAAAGAAAAATAGCCATATTTACAATATCAATTAGAAAATAATTACAACAAATTGTGTTCCTGAAAATACCTATATAAGTTATATTTAGTTTCTAAACAAACAAAACGCGATTGTGTCTGGGATTGTATATAACGCAATAGCGAAAGTTTTGATTCCCTGTGCTTGTGTGAGTGGGGTAAACCCTTCGTTCAGCCAGCCGCACTCGGCAAGTAATCTAAATATAGTACAAATGAATTGCATTATCGTTATACCAATGAGAGGGGAGAAACACTATCTCGCGCTCTCTCATTCTCCACCGCACGCTAAATGGTTTGCCAGCGCTTCCTCTCGGAGTCGTGCCCAACTACAAATCTTTAGGGCGCCAAGTTTGTAAAATCTGTTAGAATTGAGTCCATAAGACCTGCGCTTCTTAACATTTAAGTATTCATTGCTTCGAGCATGCTGGCCAGCCGGTTGTACGGAACTAACCTCCTAGTGATTGCTACTTCTACCCCACCCCCACTTGTTTGTTGCTTATCTTACTCCGCGTTCTCTTTGTACTTAAACGATTAATAGCGTTGAACAACACGTTAGAATTATACTTTAACTTCTCAATAAGGTTGTTGTCAGTATCGTATTTAAATGTGTTGTATATGCGCATTTCCTCCAAACTTGACATAAAAGCAGACTTTTGGCATTTGTGTAAAATATCCATATTACATAGTTTTGATATCCACAACGTTGTGACAATTTTGTACGAGGTGCTCGGCAAACTTAAATTTTTTTTTAACTGCGACTTTCTAGGGATATGTTCGCGAAATCAAGTTTTAAATGACCGACACGTTTGTCCGATGTAAAATTTAGGGCAGTCCGAACACCTGATTTTATAAATTCCTGTTTGTTGGAAATCATCCTTATTTTTGTCATTCGTTCTGCGTCCCACTAATCTTTCTAGTCTGTTGGAGGTCTTGCAAGACAATGTGACGTTCTGTTTCCTCAACTCATTTTTAATAGTATAACGTAAGGCATCTCCATACTTGGCACATACATATTTCTGTTTAGGCTTAGGTGCTTCATTCTGCCTACGTTTATTTATATGTTTGCGGATGATACTATCTACTATTGTGCTGTTGTTACCATTGGCTACAGCTATGTGCTTAATCACAGATAGTTCAGAGTTGTAGCCATCCCTATCGAGGGGCGCTGTCAGAAGTCTGTTCGTTAAGCTGTGGAATGCGGCCATCTTGTGTGACATGGGGTGGCATGAAGTAGCGTGAATCGAATGGTCCGTAGCCGATGGTTTGCGGTATATATTGTATACAAGTTTACCATCCTGTTTTATCAGTCCGGTCATGGAAATTAATTCTAGTATCTGCCTCAACCTCCAGTGTAAACTTCAATTTGGGGGCTATACCATTCAAGTATTTATTAAGTAGTCCTAATTGTCTATTGGGTACCTACGGTATGTAACCTAGTTTAATACTATTATAGTTCAGGAGGCTAACAATCATGTATAAATTACTTCCTCTTTCGGTCCACTCTGTGATGCCACTATCCCTTCCCGGGCTTTGTCAAGAAACGCACGGGCTCTTTTTTTAATTTCATATTATTGCTTTGTACAGTTATTCAAATAAATAATACATTAAAATGTACTAAGGCAGTTATTATTACTCTTGTGGATTTTGTAAGAAATTAACACAGACAAAATGTATTACAGATTGCAGGTAAAACAACACTTAAATAGCCTAAAAACTCACAATTTTTTATAAAAATTTTAATAATTTTCCATGACCCCATGATCACTTGGTATGTCCCATATCGAAGATTATATTCTGCAGCTATGACCCCCCCCCTCCCTCCTAAAATGCTAGTCTGTATCCGCCCCTGCATGCAACAGCACATCTAATAATTTTATTTTAGTTATACCGTATTCAGTTTCAGTTTTGGTTTAACCCTTTTGATCTTTTAAAAGCATCAATTACCATGGTATTGATATTACTCCTATCATAGCAAATAACAATTAATTTAACAATAAAATGAAATCTGAACTATGCCTAGGTTCAGTAACGAAATACATAATTAAGTTGGTAGTTGATAATAGTCCATTGTTTTTTGTACATTTAACTTTTATCTGATGATGAATTTGTTGGTGAAATCTTCAATTGTATTTGTAATGAAATAGTCTGAGTAGTGCAAGAATTGAGCTGGTTTGTTGA
The DNA here is from genome assembly GCA_018207615.1 of Philaenus spumarius. Lineage (NCBI taxonomy): Eukaryota > Metazoa > Arthropoda > Insecta > Hemiptera > Aphrophoridae > Philaenus > Philaenus spumarius. The sequence continues at coordinate 134,404 of JAGFPH010003584.1, read as the reverse complement.
ACCAGACTAAATCTGTAACCTGCTGGGCACTACAGGCCTTTACATTCCCTAAGGCCTCATTGTAATATCAATTGTAATATCATTACAATATTAATACAAATTTTTCTTCATTTGTAAAGTGATCAAAAAAGGTTGATTTCATAATAATGTACTGACTCTCAATGTCCACAAAATAAAGTGTATGGCGTTGGTAACTAGGGAGAACAACAGGCAAGGACGTAGCCAGGAAAACTTTTGGGGGGGGGGTTCAGGTCAGGACCAGGGATTTGAATTTAAACCCTTTTGACGCGATCACTGCTAAGGACGCACATGTAAGCTTGACACTGAACACTATTGCACACCAACCCAACTATTGGTGAGTATTTTCAATACACAGAGCATTGCGTGCTTCGCACGCCAACCTCCGTATTGGGAGAATTTTCAATACACAATGAATTGCGTATTTTGTTAGAGTAAAGTATTTTTGTTGAACCTTCGTAGTTTTCTTATTTAATAGATCAGACCAAGCTCACAAGAGAGTAAGGCTGTAACCTACTGCATCCATGTGCATTGTACGTTGTAGTTTAATCAAGTAAATCTAAATATCAGTATGCATGCAATGCACAATGATGTAAAATATGTTGCTGGATCCTCTGTTGTGTTGTCTATTTTAAAATTTAATTTGCACTTTTTAAACCTAGTATTAATTTTTACTACTAAATTTTGGGATTTCGCAAGGGGGTTGGTTACCCCCTTACCCCTCCCCTTGGCAACGGGTATAATTGTTATTGCATTAGTGCGGAGACCTACTCAACTATCATTGCAGCTGTGATATCTTGGAGTGATGTTTGACCACCGATTAAAGTGGAATGAGCATACTTCATATATCAAATGTGAGGCTCGGAAATTAACTTATGTTTTTAAACAGTTTGCTAGCATTTAAAAAAAAGTATGGTTTAAAACAAGCCTATTACACATAGCACTTGGAGATTTTAACCTATCTCTAGCTCTACAGACTGCGGGCGGAGGCTTAACATTCAACGGAACCCTACCTTGGATCTTGCCTGATAAGTTCTTGGTTTGTAAACTGGAGTATCTAGCACTACGAAGTGAGACAGGGATAAATGATTACAATTGTATTACCAGAGATACAGTATTCTACGGACTCTACTTTGGTTGATTTATGATGCTTGTGTGTTTTAGACGGTTTGTCTCTAGCACTACTGATTGTGGACAGGGGCACATTAACCTAACCCTTCTTTGGTTTGTGTCTACTACATACTGCGACGACCTGTTGTTTTAGAAGAGTTTTCCCTCGGGCAACCGCCCCACTCCTTGCTGTGGGCTGGACTGAGCAAGCCTTTACAAGAAATAGTACTGTTAGATAAAAAATAATTATCAATGAACCAGGTTCTTGTTATATTTGGAGGAAACCCTGTTTTTGATTTAAAAATTTTAAACTGCATTGAAACTACGAATTTTTTCTTCAATTACTTTGCCGTTAAAAATAGAATTTTCATAGGTTTATTTTCGTTAATTTATATTTCTTACGATATTTTTTGAAAGCATATTTTATTAGTATAGGAAGCTGTAGGGTTTATCAAAGAAGTTAGTCGGTGTTTTAATGAACTTAAAAATACAAACTTTTGGAAAGTTGATGAGACAGGAGTCAAAACTGTGCAACATCCCGTCCTGGTCTTATATAAGCAGAAAGGGGTCAAAAACGTGTAGGCTCCATAACAAGTTGGGAAAGAACATAACGTTGTATGTGCAATGAGTTCAGGAGGGATGTACTCCCCACTAATGTTCATATTTCCTAGATATCGCATATCCTCAGAGCCGTTGTGTGGGCGAGCGATCGCCCCGGGAGCCGCAGTGGGGGAAAAATTTTAAAAATGAAGTTATGTACACATATTTAAACTTAAAGTACGGTACCTAATGTATTTATTAATAAAACTATAAATATTTTTGGTATATATAATAAATACTTCTGATAAATAACTTGTCATGTTCATTATATCGTAATGTTTTAGCGAGGCAGCGTAGGGCCTATTCCACTCCACATCATATTTACTATACAAATCAGCTGGTCCATTTTCAATGTTTATTTTTATTATTAATAAACTGCATTGAGTTAATGGGTGTAGACCTCACCTCTTTCCTTTATCTTCATCGAATTGTCAATAAGGGCGCTCTCATGCCCACACACAAAATTCGCTGTTCTATTTATACTATTGATGTGTTGCGGACAATCAACAGACAGGAAAGACTTATTTATGAATCTCTGGATTGCGCTAAGAGTTTTGTTAACTACTCCAGTGACAGTTGCAAGTGCTGAGTATAGGTTTAGTAAGCTAAAGCTGATAAAGACTTATTTACGCACTACTATGTCACAGGGGAGCATAGGCATCACGCCGGGGTGGCATGTGCCCCCCCAACATTGTATATAAATTTAATATTAGTTTATGTTTGTGGCGAATACAAGAATAATTAATTTCTACTATTTTGTAAAGTTCTTCCTCTTTTTATAAGTCATTTATGTCAAGAATGTTTTAACCATGTTGTTTATTTTACCTTATTAAGGTTAACGTTAAAATTATTTTCCAATTTAATTGTTGTTACATTTACTTATTATGAGATAATATTTGGCAAAACGAACGGACTGAATGAAATCTATGTCATTTTATTCTTTAACTCGTTGAAGTTTGGTAATCCTGTGCGACACCCCCTCCCCGTCCTCCTCCGCAAGCTGTAAACTCGTTTTCAAAAAACTAAGTGGGCTAGTTCGAAGATTTTCAAAACAAACTGAAAGAAGGCTTATGCTCATTAACGTAAACATAAAGATTTTTTTATAAAATATAAAAACTGTAGCAACAATGTTTAATTATGAAACTTAGTTTGGGTTCAATGTTATTCTTATTTGTAAAAAATTAAAGATTACAACAAATTTGTATACTTACGGATTTTACGTACAACCAATGATAATAGTTTAGTATTACTTTTCCCGAAGGATATGGATTGTGTAGTTTCAGAATAAAGGTTCTTTGATTTTTTATACGAAAAACCCATACCAACAAGTTTTTTTCCTTATACAAATTATACATACACATAATTGATTTTAACCGACACTTCCATAAATTCAATTAGTATTTTTGAATAATAAAATAATTTTAGTTCAATCGAATGATTTATTAATTTACTCATTTGAAACATTTTGAATCAAGAAAACTGCAAGCCTTAGACAGTCTCAATCGTAATTTTAAATGCATTGTTCGTAAGGGAAACCATAACACAACACAGATTTTCCAGGTTGTACTAAACTGGTCCGATGGTCAAAGGTATTTTTGAACCTAACCTATTCAATTATTTATTTCATTATTTTAAAGGTCATATTGCTTTAATGACCTAATGATCTTTAATGATGGATAGAACTATCATAAGTTGAAATTTTGTTTTGATATTGTACCGTCGGGCAAGTTTTCCCCAGCCCTGGCGCTAACCGAAGGACTAGTTTAACCCCAAAATATTGACTATCGAGAAAGTTTATCCATTCCCGAATTTCCTTCAACAGTCAATGGTTCAGAATTAAAATTGTAATGTTAAACGCTGTTTTCCACTATCAACAAACAAATTTGTTTTATCCTAGGGGTGTTTTATTTTGTCTCCCAAAAACAAACTTTTGAATCAGCCGTTGACCGGTTATGCCCCCCCCCAAAACAGTGGAGACTGAATTATCTGGCCATCTTGTCTATTGAGGCACTAAGACTAGACTTTAAGAAAATTCTTTCGACATTAGCTCGTGCATAGTCCAGGCGAATGCCATTTAGTGTTTAGTACATGTTTATGCTTAACCTTATTTCTTACACTTTGCTCCATTTGTTATTTCTATTCAATGTATGTATTATTGATGTTTCCACACTATTTATTATTTAGTTACTCACATTTAACAAGTTACTCACATTGTTAGTAACAAACAATGTTACAAAACATGTTTTACTTCCTATTTTAACTCCCTTCTGAGTTATTTGTACTTGTAATTAATTAACTAAGGTAATCCAACTGGGTGCTTCTATTTTACAGATAACGAGTTTAATGGAGGGATGAGTGCGTCTTGGAGGAGGGGGACGCTAGGTAAAACCTTGCCCCGGACGCCTACAAACCACGCGACGCCCCTGCATATCCTCCTTGCTAGGAAAATTTGGGCCACCCGGATCAGTTTACAATTGAGACAGGCTGGATAAATGAAGATCTGTTCTTAAACTTGGTTAAAACACTTTGCTCATGGTATTGTTCCTTTTACAGATATATGTTCACATTTTAACAAAATTTTCTCTGACCAAATTATGGAAACCTTTTTAAGTATTCTATATCAATTATAAGATAAGTAGAGGAACAAGTATTTTGTGCAATTAAACAGCCACTGTCTGTTCATGTAATATAGACAGTTTTAAATGAAAAAAATGTTCTAAATAATTTTTTATGAACATGAAATTTTTAAAATGGTATCACTATCAAATTGTATATCCTTTCAAAATATATCGTAAGAAATATAAACTAACAAATCAAAACCTATGAAAATTCTATTTTTAATGGCAAAGTAATTGAAGCAAAAATGTGTAGTTTCAATGCAGTTTGAGATTTTAAAATCAAAAACAGGATTTCCTCCAAATATAATACTTTAACTGCAAAAACATATATATGCTACATTAACTAAATACTAAGTACCTGGTTCACCGATAATTATTTTTGATAAGAACAGATAGAAACAATAACGACCGATTGACAAAATAAATACAGCCTGTTTGCCGAATGCGGTAAGGAATTCGTTCAATTGTACCGAAACATTAATACTTTAAGCTCTGTAGCAGTGTAACTATTAGTGGGAAAAGAAATTGTTGGAACAAAATAATCTTAGTTATTGTGTTTAGTCGCCATAAGGATTTTTGTCCTTGGTAATCAAATAAATTACATTTTTGGTTTAGGAGGTCGAAAGGGTGGTCAATTCTAAAGCTAATTTTAAAAAATTGTGCAGAGATTCACCTAATACTAAAATGTATTAGAGATTGGAAAGATCATCTATACATGGTATTTTGTTTTAAGTTTGTAATAATTCACATATTGGCTGTAGGTTGGTGTGCTTTTTGAAATAAGATATGGCCAAACTTTGAGTCAATGTTCAGCTTTAAAAGCCCTTTAACCCTTTGCGCTGCGGATGGCCATTTCTACACCAACTAGGAGTTGTTTTAGATTATATTTTCCTCTCGGGTCGGATGGCCATTACTGTGTCAGCTCGAAGTTGTTTTTTAATTGTTTTGTTCTCACAGGTCGGACAGCCAGCACTGCTAGCCGCTAATGATTTTCCCCTTCTGCACAGCTGGCCATTGCATTATGTAAATAATAAAAATGAGAATATTATGTAAATAATTTGTCATTCTCTCTACTTAGAGGTGAAATCTTGTGGATAAATGTGATGCTAAATGAAGTTTACATTTTATAGGTTGACAATGCTTAAAATAACCACCTTGCCTTTTTTCCACATGCTATTCTGTACTATTCGTTTGCTGATGCCTTGTTTGCCCACCTTTACCTGCAGTTAAATATTTTCAATATGATTGATTTATTTTGTTTTTTTGATAAATCCAACGATATATGGGACGAAATAAGAAAATGCAAAGATTTCAAAAATTAGTAAGTAAAAACACCCTGTCAATAAATGATTTTTTTTTTGCATTTTTCATCCATTGCTTGTTATTTGTATTATATTGTTAATTAGATGAAATTACACAGCGAAATCCTTTAAAAGTTATAACAATTAACATTTAAATCTGTTCTGGGCTTTTGATTTGTTAAAATCCTGACCTAATTGTACTTTCAGTAGGTACTAAAAATCAGGTTCCAGCCTGCATGGGCGCCCATACCTATGGGCAGATCCTATAGCTCGCAGGAAAAGGAAAATATGTACTTATGTTATTAATTATAGTCAGGTATTTTTCTTTAAAGAGATGAGCACTAAAATATGTTTTAAATATTATGTGCCGTTTGATTTTACATATAATTATTTTATTATTTACAAGAGTTCAAGCATGAGCTGCTGGGTCACTACTTGGTGCGGCCTCTAGGAGGTCTTTCTGTATTCACTGACGGTGTAAAGGTACAAACTCAATGCTGTGTGGGTTAATATTTCACCTGAACAGCCAAATTTTAAAAGTTTTCTTGGGGAGGTCAAAAATATCCCTGGACTCCTTTTGCCGATGGAGGGGAGGGCACTTCTTAACACGTTCACTGCTAAATGAGTAGAAATGACTTTATTTTTTAACCTTTCTACGTAATAATCACTAATATTTTAAATTGGACGCACATATGCGTCCATAGCATACAGGCTTAAAATTGGTGTGCGAAGCACGCAACACACCGTGTATTGGAAATATTCCCAATACGAGGGTTGGCGTACAATGCACTGTGCGTCGGACGCTTCTAATAGTGTTCATTGTCCAGCTCACATGTGCGTCTTTAGCAGTGAACGTGTTAAGCCCCATACCCCGGTCTAGCTCCCCCCTAGAAAATATCATAAGGGCGCCTATGTCAGCCTGGGGCAGTGAAGAATGTACCATGGCGGTCGAGCTGACGGAGTGCCAACCATGACAGCTGGCCATCCGACCTGAGGGATATTATGTCAAGTACAACTTTCAATCTGACTGGGCGACGGGTCTAGTGTTGGCCGTCCGGCATGAGAGAACAATTCTTAAAATACCTTTTAGAATCCCATTCAACCTAAAATGCCACTCGAAATTTTTAGATACTGCCTTATGAGTTTCCCCAAAATTCTACTTTTTTATGTTGGAAAAGTGCTGAAGTTGGTAATTTTTTTAAAGTTTATAAGGAAATATTTGGTAAAATTGTGACTTCTGAGAATAAAACAGTTCAGCACTAGAAAATAAAAATACAAAAATCAAAGTTTTGTACGTTTAGGGCCGCCATTTCAGGACCAAATAAGTAAAAAACTTTTTTCAAAATGTTTACTTTCAAAAGACCTTTAACTCTCAAAGTGGCAGACTGCAGTCTCTCGGACGCAGCCCACTCCCCGCTCGAACCTTAGCGAGAATTTGCATATATTTGTATAATCTATAATTTAATCCACTTACAATAATCCAATCGTAATAAAACTGGCACCATTGGAAAGAAAATGAATTAAACATTAATTTTTGTATTTACAACTTTTTTGTAAAACGTATATTTACATACGTAATCATCGTTTTAAAATATGCATATTGTGTTACAGCTATTTCCGCGGGAGAATCTGCATACAATTGTATTGTTATTTCCCACTTCTTCAACGTTGAAATCCCCCTACTGAAGTATTTATATCGAGATTATAAAGCTACCATTGGATTCTTCAAGATTTTATCTTTCCAATGGTGCCTTCCAATCAGATGTCACTATTTTACTCGATTTACTCCTAGAATGTCTGTAAACCCTTGCGATTGGACAGGTTTTCAACCAATGAAACAGCCCATTTGTCAACAGATAATACGCCTACTCTATCAAATGTTTTGACAGATGGTTTTACACCATTTTGTAGAGAAAAGACTGACCTTTTTAACGGTGGGAACTAAACTAGAATAAACCCGTTTTTTTGTTTGTCTAGACGGAGAGAAAAGTATATGATTGGAGCAATCTGTTTTGACCGATTGCTCGGTCTCGTTCCCACGTAATGCAAAGCACCCTTCTTGAGGGACGGCAAAATATCATTTGATTCATGTCATTTTGTTATTCAAATAAAGATAACTCAAACACTTTTGTGAACTAAGGAAAAACAATTATACCGTACTTTTCTTTGATTTATCCTCTACATTTTGTTATAATAATATTTCATTTTTGGGCAAACCATATATTAGTACATTACGTTTCAATCTAAGCCTAGGTTTGTTAGCAGTCGTGTACTTGGAACATAAAAACAGTTTTTTTCAAAATAAGAAATTTGAAATTGATAAATGTTTTTATACAATTCTATTTAGAACTAAATTACGAAACTTTTTTACGCTTACGAAAAAAATACAAAAAATTTTTACTACTTGTTAAGTAGGCCTAAAGTTGAACTTTTTCCTATCGTTACTGAACATTTTTTGTTTCTTGAGCTAATAACTTTTACAATTTCAAAAGAAAAAAATTTTTAGTGGCATATTCGAATTCTGTGAAGTTTCTTCTACAAAAAAGCTATTGAACACTTTTGGATTTTTGTTCATTTACTATTTTTGGCGAATTTTTAAAAATATGCTTGCAAAACGCTATAAACGGGCTGGCCAATTTTAGCTTTAACGATGCCAGTTCTAGGGTTAATATAATGTAACTGTAGCTTGTGTCGGTTCAAACCTAGTTACTGGCTATTGATTTATCTGCGCTGTATGCTGCTTCACCCTGTCTTCATCAGTCTAACTGACATAAAGTCGTTAAGGAAAAACCAAGCTACTAAGATATTACTAGTAAATGATTAGACGTATAGCATACGGCAAACATGTTCTTATGAAGTTTCTAAAACAGTTGGTTAATTTTTAATGTGAATATAATTATAAAAACATTGCTATTGCAAATATTTAAGATGTTTAAATATCAAAAATGCAGAAAGATACCTATACATTAGTATTAAATTAAAAGGAACATAACATTCATATTGCAACTTTTGTTTATAACTTAATTAATTATTTAGTAAGTATTATAATTTTATATTTTACTTATAAACATGGTACACATTTCAATTAAATGTATAAAAAATGTATTTTCAATTACAATGGAGTTTAATATTAAATCCAGATATCTTTTGAATTACATTGAATAGTAATACAGTAGAGACCCGCTATTCCGAAAATCCGCCTATTCCGAACAGAGTTCAAAAATATTACTGATTTTTTTAAACATAAAAACAGGAGAAATTAAACAGTCGTTCATGAAAAAACGTACATTTATTGTTATACAAATAAGTTAAAAAGAGACATACATAAAGCCTTGATGAAAATTCCTAAAATCAAATTGGAATGAAAGCTGGTTTTTTTCCATCCGTTTTGCGGGAAGGAAGCTATGGCAACAAGAGTCAGGTGTAACGGATACCGGGTCCTTCAGAAAGATTAGATATAACAGCTAAGCACTAGTTAGTAGTGTTGTTGCCACCTGACAGTTGCTTTCATCTGTTTTCCTTTGTTATCTCGAAGGAATTTGTTTTTCTCAATCTTTTTTCAAGATAATGCGGTAGTAACGGACAGACAGTTTGAACAACCTATCCCTTTCCTTATACTTTTAGAAGAAAACGGAATGGTAAAGCAATAGAAGGAAATAACCCCGGATTAATAGAGTGAGGTCAAGAGCATTTGCCGTGTATACGTGTTGTATGTGTTCAGTTTAAGCGTTCACCTCCTCGCTTTCCTCTGAGCCGATCAAAGATGTATAGAACAGACACTAGCAGATGTCCCCGCACTTAATTTACGCCTCAACATGTTAATACGTTAATATTATTCACGAAATCCGCCTATTCTGAATTCCCGCTAAACCGAAAAATGTTTGGTTCCAATTAGTTCGGAATAGCGGGACTCTACTGTACTTCTAAAATAATTTTGTATTTTTTTTTAATATAACCTAGCACGAGTTTGGTAAAGCCCAATTGAGAAAGTACATAGTGACTTTAAATCCACAGAAGCAACTAGCATTTTGGCTGTGAAAGCATGGAGCATGACAGAAATACTATTTTTTTGTTGCTAGGCATAAAACCTTCTTCTCGACTGAAGTAATTTAGTAATTACCAGTAAAGACCCCCAATTGACTCCCAAATTTTTTCAAATTTTGGGGTATATTCACTTTGACACCATTTTTGAATTTCTCATCAAAACTTAGGATAGGAATGTCTGATTAAAGTGAGGGGGTTATTATTAAGGTGAAGGAGCTAGGTGGAAAAAACGCCCATTTACATAATGCACTTTATCTCATGAATGCCAAGTCGTAGAGAAGTGATATAGATATCGTTGGATAGGCAATCATAAATAAATAAATAAATAATTTTATGTAAATATTGATTTGAATGATCGCCACTCATAATAAATAATTTGCATATAATTTGTTTGTTATTTCACAAAATATGGTCTTTACTGGCCCGTCGGCGTCCCACTTGTTACATTTTTAAATTGATTTATAAACACGGTACAAATGTCAAATATTTGTTTTAAAATGTATTTTACATGTCTAAATTAAATCTAAATGTCTTTTTAGTTACGACGGAAGTTCAATAATTAACGAAACAAACCGCAATAGCGGGGAACTACGGAATACTACCATATATGTAATTTCTGAGGATCGAGTTGACAACCTTGGGCACAAATTCAATCAGCTTGTTTAAAATAATTTTTTTTTAAAATCAACCTTCTTATTTCATTTCAAAAAGTCATAACCTCTCGAAACATATATGCCAGAAGAGTAACATTCAGTGATGCAATTTTTGTTATCCAAAAGTGCGAAACCGCACAAAATTAACTTGATAATGTTGGAAGTACTGTGAAAATTGTTTAAGATGAGGTGACATGTATAAATGGATTGAACAGTGTAAATCGGGCAGAACATGTGGCACCGATATCAATCACTCCAGGCGAGTGGTTTAAGTCTCGACAGATGCGCTGCAAAATCGCATTTCAATTACTTATTCGGTCCAAACGGTAGTCTTGAGTAGAATCATCTGCATTCGGTAGAGTGGTGTTAATGGTCTTTTCAACTTTTAGCGAATATTTAGAAGAACAAAATACTGTCAACAGATAGTGCTATTGTATTGTGCCTCGACTTTAAATGAAACATGTAATAAGAAGGGTGATCTCTCAAAAGGTGTGAATCTGGTGTCAAGCCCTAACCCCTATTCCGCTGACAAGCGAGAGATTATGGAAAATTCAAATTGGGAGTTGTTCCCACACTCACCTTAAAGTTCTGACTTGCACCATCCGATCTTCATCTGTTCAACCAACTCAAAGAATTTTTTCTCTGTTCAAAGGCAATGAAGTGGTCAAAAAGGCTGAACATAACAACAAGGCAAAGATTTGTTTTTACTACGGGAATTGGGATGAGAAAGATGCCTAAATGTTAGTGGGGTTGAAAAGTTGTGCAAGTTTCATTCTCATTGAACAAATAATTTTTATCCACAGTCATTTGTCTCATTAATTATTGAATGTCCTTCGTACGTTGAATAATACTTTAACAATAATCATTTGTTTCTTTGTACATGAGATTTTTAACTCTACAACTGTCGATGCTAACTTTTTGCAATTCAAAGCCATTTTGGTGCGTTTGCAAGGATTTTTTTCTAAAATTCGCCAAATATAGTAATTGTACCCCAATCCAAAAGTGTTCCACAGCTTTTTTGTAGGAAAAGGTTCAAAGAATTCATATATGCCAGTAAAAAATTGATTGATGTAAAATTTACAAAGTTGTTAGCTCAAGAAAGAAAAAATGTTCAGTAACGGAAGATTAAAGTTCAACTTTTCAAGTTTATTTCTTTTCAAAATGTACGAAATTTTTTAAATTTGTTCTAAATAGAAGTGTATAAAAATATATGTCAATTTCAAATATCTTTTTTTTGAAGCACCAGTTTTTACGTTCCTACTGCTAGACTGCTAACAAATCTAGGCCTATTTTGAATAGTAATTTAGGAATATATGCTTTGCATAAAATTGAAATATTATTATAACAAATTGTAGAGAATATATCATAGAATTGAACTGTATACTTGAAAATTCTTATTTTATAAACGTATTTCACTTTGTTTGACTCGTTTCACTAAATTAGATCAAACAAACAAAACTCACTGCCATAGCGTATACATTTCCTGTCTGTCTAGACTGTGGGAAAACCCTACAACGGTCGTAACGGAAATGTGCATATCGATTTCAAGAAATGTTTGTATTTCATAGAAATATCTGAATGGAATCCGAACACTAAATGAGGTTTACTTTACATCAAACAAAAATATGGAGTCTTCTCTCAAATCGATATAAATATCGTTGTACAAATATAGCGATTGCTCATAGATATGGTGTATTCAAAATGTGCTCTCATTGAAATCTGTCCAATTGCAAGGGTTCACAGAAAACATAAAATAAAAACCAATAAGAATAACAAATGATTGGAAAGCAGTCTTATAAAGTTTAAATCTTGACGAATCCAATGGTGTAAAAACGAATCCAATATTATTTGTAAAACAAGTCTGTCGAACGATTTTGTTCCATAGAGAAGCGGAGAGTTTGAGCCATTTAGTTGTCCTTTCTCGCTCCACCATTAGCTGTTTATAAAACTACAATTTTAAAAAGATGATTGCATAATATGTAAATATACGTTTTAGAACAAATTTGTAAGTACAAAAATTAAAGTTTACAACATTTCCTTTCCAATGGTTTTCATTTCATTGAGATTGGGTGATTTTAGTGGGCAAAATATTCAATACAAGTAGAGTTATCACAGACTATGGCAGCACGCTGAGAAGTCTCCACTTGAGACTTCTGTCCGTTGTATGGTTAAACATATCACTACAAGTTTAGTGCAGTTTAATTCATAAACTTCATAGTGGCTTCAAATTCACAGAAGCATGCAGCACTGGATGGGAAATGACGAAGCACAACAGAAATAAATCCTTTATGTAAGAATTGTAAAACCTTCTCTCACATAATTTTGTAACGTAACAATTATTTTGTACTTGTTATATATATATAGAACAATTATTTTTCAATATTCGGCCCAGTGACATCCGTGCTCTCTGATTTCGTCAACCAATAAAACTTAAAGTAATAATTTAAAAAAATTATAGTTTTGGACCAAAACTAGTTTATTGATTTGAATATAATTGGTCTTATTTTGATTGTAGCGCGTGTTCGTGTGCGAATGATTCACCCTCTGTCAATAGACAATCTGTACTATTTTAGTTCAGCTTTAACCTTGGCTCCATCAGCTAATGTTTGTGTATGTATTGTTTTTGTTGTGAAAGGGAGGCTAGGCTGTATAGTAAAGTGACTTATTTTACATACGGTATCATATTCAGTAGTGAATTTTTAATTTGTGTATCGCTTCAACTAAATAAACATGGCAGAAGAAACAAAAAACATTGTTTTAAGGATGGAAGGAATGTTAAATCTAGATGGCCTTCAAATTACATTGAGTAAAACTTTAACAATAATCATTTTTCTTTTTTTGTGCACGAAATCTTGAAGCATAGCACTACAAGATTGGTGCAGCCCAATTGAGAAACTTCATAACGACTTGAAATTCAAAAAAACGTGCAGCATTGGCTGGGAAAGCATGAAGCATGTCAGGAACAACTCTTTTGAATAAGACGTTTTTCAAACCCTCTTCTCACCTAAGTTTTTTACATAATATAATTTTTTTACATTTTATTTAAATATAACTCAATTTATTTTTCAACAATAATCGTATTTTAAAATTTGATATATAAACATGGTACTAATGTTAAATAGCTGTATACAAATTTATTTAATATCTGTTAGTATAGAGGATAATATTAAATCCATTATTATAAGTCCTTCCGTTACTTTGAATAATACTTTAACAATAATAACTTCTTTCTTTGTATATGAGACCTTGAAACATCACTACAAGTTCGGTGCAGCCCAATTGAGAAACTTCATAGCGATTTCAAATCCACAGAAGCATGCAGCGTTGGCTGGGAAGGCACGAAGCATGACCGGAACAATTCCTTTATATAAGGCTATCATACCTTCTTCTCGCCTAAGTTTTAAAAACACATCTCTTACACCCCTAGGAAACGTCCCCTCAGGAGCTGAAAAATATTAGAAACACACGACTGATGAACAAAGTAAATATTCAAGTGTAAGAAACTTTTACTATATAGTATTTCTGCAATGATGGAAATTATAATAATTAAGATAAATACCTTTATTTCTGAGAAATGGCGCTCACAGTCCTATTTGATTATCTGCTCAGGCAGTGACGATCATTTCACTTTTTATCAGGAGTTGTAAACAAATTTTAAAATGGTTTGCATTTATTTAATGCGCTTCAAGAAACTACAAACATTACACAAATGAACACAATACACTTAAACAAACACACAGCACACGGGCTGTCTACACTCCGATATCATTTAATAGTTAATCCTAGGTGGGC
>JAGFPH010003584.1:94221-107327 GCA_018207615.1 Philaenus spumarius | reverse complement strand
TACAGCGGAGCGACTGGTGGCTACAGCGGAGCGACTGGTGGCTACAGAGGTGCGACTGGTGGCTACAGCGGAGCGACTGGTGGCTACAGCGGTACGACTGGTGGCTACAGCGGTGCGACTGGTGGCACCAATTTTGATGGGAACCACTGGGAACCAAAAGAAAGATTGCTAGCACAACCTCTTCAGATCTCTTACAAAAAGGTTGAATGATGTTCTCTCTATAACATACCTGGTTTACAGTAACAGCGTTCCTGTTTTCATCTTTAATGCGATATGGACCCAGTATGTCTCTTTCTGATACACAGCGCATTTACTTTGTCGTGGCTTCTCTACGTATCGTTTGCTTGTTGATAATAAAACAACAGTTTACGTGTAAATGACTTTCATCTGAAAACCAAACATTTTGTAGTAACCCTGGGTTTTCATAGTTCATTACTAACATTGAGGCACAATAAACTACTGAATCTTTTTTGTCCTTTATGTTTAAAGGTTGATCCAGTCTGTATGCTAAACATTCTTCTTAAAGACTTCCTTCTGATGTTCATTTTCAAAGATGTGGCGAGCCGAGATACACTAGTATATATATAAGATACTCGATATCGGTGAGCCACTAAGTGCCTAGTCAGCGGCTAGAAATCTAGTGAATCCCAGCCGAGTGAACCGCAGATCCGCGCATCGTGGAAACGGACAGTCAGTGCAAGGAACGGAACACAGCAACATCGCTCTTTATGAGTCTGCATTATTTATTAAATTATTTGGTTAATTATTAATTATGGTCGGCTAATTAAGCATCCCATGGCTACAGACGTTGTGGGGGGGGGGGCTGTTAGCGACTGCAGTGTAGTCGATTCCTTAATTAATTATGACCATACATTCGGTAGGTCCTAACATGGCCGGTCAGGCTGTGTAAATTTACCCGCCCGTTTAGTTTATATAATTAATATATGTAAGATAAATGTTAGTTAGAAATAGCCTCATCAAGGCTGCCTTCGGATTCAATGGATAATTTGGTTTACCGGTATTGCCTACAAATATTAATTAACTAATTAAGATTCACGAGGTCCACATAACCTGCACGGGCTCGCATATTACAAAGGTGTCCAGTTAAGGCTTCTTTTCGTAGACTGCAGGACTTGCTGAAGAAGTCTAACGCGACTTTCATTCATAGTGACCGTTTTTGGACGAGCTACAAACCCTTTACCCTGAGTCAAAACACTAACCGTACGACGGAACTTGTCAACAACACTTAACATTATGGCATTACTTGCAGAGGCGCACTTATGGGGGGGGGGGGGGAAAAGGGGGCCTGCCCCCCCCCCCAGAAGGTCTTTTTAGTAGGTAATCTGCATTTTATTAAAAACTAATCGATTGTTGAATACATAGTCGATATTCAATTAAAAATTACATTTATGATTGAATCGATTGATGTGATCACAAAATAAAAACAATCTTTCTTTTAGAAATAAATATCATCTCTACGCAAACATGATTTCTAACAGTGATGTTCGAATCCCGGCGGCATGGTTCATGAGTTGATGGTAATAAAGCGCAGCGCTGGGATTGCTGGCTAGACCATCAGTCAAGGTCAGTGCGGCGTGATCTAGTGGAAAGAAGGTTTATATTGCCTGACTCAAGCCCGTCACCATTCTACAAACAATCAGTTTTATGGAAATCATTAGGTTTAGTATTGATTTGTGTTTTAAATTTAACTGTCAATGTTTCATAAATAATTTTTTTCATTATAACTTTGTTTTTCGTCAAATAAAAGTTATCTTAACTTGATTTGGGATCTTATTTATCCCTCTATACTGGTGATTGGTGGTAGAATGGTTTTACTTAAACGACTTAACGACATTTTTAAGCACTTCTAAATATGAAGGTTTACATTTTTTTAACTTAAAAAATAATATATAATGTTCAAAATTTGTGATAAGTAAGGCCGGCCACATACAGAATCAGATACGGTCAGTCATAGTCAAAGACCCCTTTAGTCTTTTCTGTCTGTTTGACTGATCCTGTGTGGGGGTTTTGGTCACTGGGCGTCATGACTCTCCTCAGAGGCCATTGCCCTCTGGCTTCCCTCCATTTTCAGTTCATTTACAGTTCTTCTGTCCACCAGATTGCTGTATTGTGTGCATTTAGTGCTTATTGAAAGTTTTTAACCTAACATTGAAATGAACTTTGAAGAGGAGGAAGTAATAGTTATGATGTGGAACTTGATTAATTTGTTTGAAAAAGGCACTAATAACAGAGAACTTTTGGTACATCCAATAAACGAGAAAAGGAACCTTGTAGACTTTATTAAGGCGTTGAAGAGCCATCCCAAAAAAATCAAAATCTATTGTCGAATGAAAGTCGAAACGTTCGAATACATCTTGGAAAAAATCCAGGATAAGATTAAAAACAAAACACTAATTGGAGAAAATCACGTGACAAGGAGGGGTTGTGCGCGCACGCATGCGTAGGTGGCTCTGACGGACAGTGTCTGATAGCTTTTGACTAAAGGTGTCTTTTGAGGGAGCTGCGTCAGTCAAAGAAAAATGTCTTTAGATGCTTGTTTGTGTCTGTTCGTCTAGTTCGATGCAGTGTGTGGCGACCCCATAACCACCCATGCTAAACCCCTCGTTTTAGTCGCTATTAGTCAAAATGACTAAACGTCACCGACCGTGTCTGATTCTGTGTGTGGCCGGCCTCGCAGAACAAGATTTAGATTTTATTGAATACATATATACTCTGGCCTCAGCTTAGTCCCCCCCCCCCCCAACCAAATCCTCGGTGCGCCACTGATTACTTGGCGGCTGTTTGTGAAATCATTTTTGAAACTCTACAGCAGTTTGCTTCAAACTAGGACCACCGGAACAACCTGTACCGTATGAAAGAAAATAATGCTGGAAAATAAAAACTTTTACTGGAGTGGTAAGTACCATTACAGTAATTAACCTTTTCAGTGGCGGGTTTTGAACAACATAGGGTCACCTAGTGGAGCGGGTTTTTTAGGCTATTACAAAAATTATTATTTACTTGTACTAAGCAGTTGTTTTTACAAAACATTTGAAAAAATATATAAAATGTTATTTGGACTAACACTGTACAAGACAATCAAAACAAAAACGGTTATATAGCACACGCTGTAATTATTAGGTTATAATCGTATAAAGATAAGAAATGTTATTATTGTTTATGGTATTCACACCTTGTTTAGCAGTACAATAATCACTTATTTACACAAATACAATCAAATTATTTATCTAAATACTCAATCCAACAGTCAAAACTAAGACTCACGGATAATTTGTTGTGTTATTAAGACAACACAGAAGAGAAGGAGACAGCTGCAACTAAATGCTCAAACAGAAGACACTTGAACACATCTCCATAACAATATTCCTGTATATTGGTATAAAGCTTAATCGGTTCAGAAAAGGTTCTACACATTCTCAACAGATAGCAGCACAAGTATATGTATTCTAAAAGTAAAACGAACTAATATGGTTGTGCTCTTTCAGTGGTAAATTTGAAAACGAATATATGCGGGATTGCTCCTGCGCATGCCAGATAACAAAAACACATATATACGGGCGTGCCACTGAAAAGGTTAACTAACCTCAAACAAGAAAGTAATGGTAAGCAACGTAGAATGGGAACAATGTAATCAGCTGTTCTAAAAACCAACCACAACTGCTTTGATTTCTGTACTGTTTATTTTGAGGCATTGTCTTGTGTTGCTTTTTAATAAAATGATTTCATTCTGTGTTTGTGTAACTCTGTATTTGAAAACTTTACGACTTATAATGAAAAGAAAAAAAAAAAACAAATCATATTTTTATAAACAAGGACAATGGGTAATTAGTGAACCCAAAACCCCAGTTAATAACCAAACAAGGATTATTTGATGTATAGTTTGGTATGGGTGTGCGGTTTACTACTACATTTTATCACGGTTTAATATTTGCTCTATTTTCAAAACTTTTAAAGATATTTTACATCGACACTCGTTATTCTAGTTGAAAACATAGTGAATATACATATACCAAGATTCTAAATTACATTATTTTCTGGAAGATTATTGAAAACATAAACAGTACGGTGATCGCACTTCGTCATCAGTAGGCCTAGTACAAACAGTGAATATGTTTAACCGCTCTAATTTAAAAAATGCATTTGTGTATCAGTCATCAATATTTGTAGTACTTACAGTGACAGTAGAACAGAACTTTGGCATTATTACATAACTACTCTCTTAACGTTTCTTAATTTTCTACGTAGAGAGGGTAAAAAATTTAATTTTGTATCTATATACAGGGTGTCCTGCGACCATATGAACAAACTTTGTCACGTTATTCAGCATGTCAAAAGAAACAAAAAATGTAATATAACATGTGTCCTATTCCATTCCGTTTTCGGTCTGTCTGTCTGTATGTGTTTTTTACAAAATACTTAATATTTTTAGAAGTAGAAAAGATATTGAGCTCAAATTTTGTACACCTATTTGTTGCGTAACCTTTTATCACTGTGCGAAAAATTAGAACAATATTTTCAAAATGGCGGCCGTTTATAATTTTTAAAGTCAAATATCTCAAAAACCGCCAACTTTACAAAAAAATTACAAGAGACAAAAAGTTTACTTTTTTAATGACAAACTCAATGGTTTTTTAATTTCTTCTGTAGCTCAAAGAACAACAGAGATATTGACAAAAAAAAGGAAAAATGTATTTCTTGGTAGTTGTCAACAATACCCAGAATTACTCTAGAAACAAAATATTTTAAAGTTATTTTGAGCTAAAATAATAAGTTATTTGCATAATGTTCCGAGCACTTTTTGAGCTGATTCCACTAGCAAAAATAATAACCACTAGTGCAATACATTGCATTTGAGGTTAATTTGTTCATAAGTTATTATTTAATTGTTACTATAATTGATATTATTAATTAAATTGTATGTACTTTTCTTAGTTATCCTTCAGCCAATAAGAATAAATTATACATCATGTTATTTGTCTTAAAATTGTCTAACTTTTTCGTGTCTTAACTTTTTTTGATAAAATTTGTAGGTTATTAATTATTTAATATTAATAATATTCACATGCTGAATAACATGATAAAGTTTGTTCATATGGTTGCAAGACACCCTGTATTAACAATTACTGCAGTTACAGCACTGGGACTAATTTTATTAAATTTATATGCTCATTTTACGTAAATTAAATTTTACACCTTAATTAACGCCCTACATATTTCAATAGGGATTCGTTTCTGTGAGTAATCTTTTGCTAGCTGTAACTCTCTAACAAAGCATTTCCAGACCTATGAATAAATTAACTTTTTTCGTTATTTTTGCTAGTGGAATCAGCTCAGAAAGTGCTCGGAACATTATGCAAATAACTTATTATTTTAGCTCAAAATAACTTTAAAATATTTTGTTTCTAGAGTAATTCTGGGTATTGTTGACAACTACCAAGAAATACATTTTTCATTTTTTTAAATATCTCTGTTGTCCTTCGAGCTACAGAAAATATTAAAAAACCATTGAGTTTGTCATTAAAAAAGTAAACCTTTTTGTCTCTTGTAATTTTTTGGTAAAGTTAGCAGTTTTTGAGATATTTGACTTTAAAAATTATAAACGGCCGCCATTTTGAAAATATTTAAAATATTGTTCTAATTTTTCGCACAGTGATAAAAGGTTACGCAACAAATAGGTGTGCAAAGTTTGAGCTCAATATCTTTTCTACTTCTAAAAATATTAAGTATTTTGTAAAAAAGACATACAGACAGACAGACCTAAAACGGAATGAGATAGGACACATGTTATATTACATTTTTTGTTTCCTTTGACATAATGAATAACGTGACAAAGTTTGTTCATATGGTCGCAGGACACCCTGTATATAAAATCCAAATACCACTCACTGACTCACTCATCACGAAATCTCAAAAACCACTGAACGGATTGGAATGAAATTTGGTATGTAGGTTCCTCTAGGGCCCTAGGTGCTCGCTAAGAAAGGTTTTCAAAAAATTTGAAATTTTAGGGGGGGGTTTGGGGTGGTCTAAGTTACTAAAAATCCCCATAAGAAATACATAGTGTAATATATTGATATATATATTTTTTGTTAATATACATTTAACTGATCAGGCCAGCTAGTAATTAATATGCTGTAACTTTTCAATTATTTAAAAAAAATATTTACAAATAAACAATATTACATCTTTCACCCCCCCCCCCAAAAAAAAAAAAAAACACTGGACAATTAAATAAGGCTCAACTTTTTATCGCCGTTGTTTGGTCGGTCAAAGAATATATCCAACAAATTTCATGGATGTACAATTATTGCAGATGCAGCATTACACTATTCTGACAGTAATAAAATAGTTACTCGAACTTATCTTGGATTTCAATTATTGAGTAGCGATGTTGGGGTTGGAACACACAAAACTTAAAACTGTTTTTATATAAACCAAGTTATCATAATCATATTTTACATAAAACTAACTGAAATAAAACCACTAGATGTCACTAATTATTTTTTTGTACGTAAGAATAAAAACCAAAGATACGGTAAATGTTAATCGTTGCTACATAGATATTACTAATTTTAAGAACCTAAACATTGCTCGTTTTTCATAGCCTAGAGAAAGAGGGTTGCTGCGGAAATGTGATGTCAAATTTGTTAAGTTAAAGCATTCAAATTACAACAGAACATAAGTGCGAGGTAGTTGTAATGGCCTATCCAAAGTAAATACAAGGGAAGACGTGCTTCACAGTTTTATAGGTGTGAATATGAGTCAACATATGTTGTCAATTTAGGATATGGTTCAAGACTATTATACTGTAACCATGGCGAATGATTCCATTAAATTTTCTTCCCTCGCCGATTTCTCCGCCACACGCACGGTATTATTTCATGAAACGCTATCAATCAAGTGCAAAAATTATCATACAAGTATTTCATATTGAATTAAAAAAATATTTTACTATTTTTAAATTAAATTTTTCCGGCGCCCGCAACACTTGCACCCCCCTTCCCTTCTAGATTCGACAACCAGCATCGGAATATTATGTCAACAGCCTTTTCTGCAGACTATTTTTGTGGCATAATGTTACATTGTAAACCGGCAAAGGCTTGTCTTTTGTTGGACTACTACAGTATGCAAAATATGTAAAACAATTAGAATTATTAAAGGCTTACCTCGAAGTAATGTAGCACAAGCACCTTTGTATATAGACCTTATCCCCCCTCCTTTATACAGTTGTTTCACACAATCTACAGGTCCTGAATATTTGTTTGTTTCTGGGCTGCCTTGTTGGATCTAAAAATAAAGAATATAGATATTACTTCAGAAACATGACCAAAATTTCTTTTGTATACAGCAATCCCTCGTGATAGGTTACGAAAAATGACCGCACGAATAACAAAACCGTGAATAGCGAAAATAAAATCTTTATGGGAAAACGGAGGTTATGTTCGTCACATATAGAAATTTTTAAAACATTATGTACTGATACCTATAATTAATTTACATAAGATAATAAATTTCATGTTTACTTAAATTTTATGTACTTTATTTTTGTAGTATCATGTTTAACCCCCAGAATTATAATTTCAGTTTCATAACACTAAATACATAGCCTAATCATCGACACAGTTCACTAAAATCAAAGAACTTTAGAGCCCACTCTGGAAATATTTATCACTGTGAAATCTATAACACTACAATTACTAAATAAAACTAAACAACTTGTAATCTTGGATTGTTTTTTATTTAGTTCTAGTTCTTTTCGCACTTTGTTGTACGGCGCTGATGCCATATCAAGTTCTCGACTGAATTTCATTGATCGATTGGTTCGAGAGAAGAATCGATTTCGGACACTTTCGTAGCTAATTCTTTCGATAATCGAAAAATTTCAGTCACTTCTTTTAAATTAATTTGACTTGTTGTACACTAAATTGATGTCACTAACTAAACGACTGTATACTATAGTATGCAATTTACCTTCATTTGCACAAGTCCATTTGTATTTAGAGGTATGATGTAGGGAAATCGTGGTATAAACAAGTGTTTCGCCGACATGGTATTTATACAATGTTATTAAATTCGTACAATAATAATTACAGTACATACACTGTAATAATTTACAAATTTTGCATGTACTTTATTGCTATTTAATACAGTATTTTTTATTTTTTTAGCGACCGCAAATAATCAAAACCGCGAATACCAAGCCAAATACGGATGTTGAAAATTACTGTATTGAAAGAAGTATACGTTGAAATAAAGCAAGAAGTCACCAGTGAGGCATTATTCAGTTAATTCTATAATCAAACACATTTAATCTATCATAAAGAGAGACAATCTGTGTATTTAATAATCTCAAAAACTATTTAACTGATTTTTAAGAAACTTTTACATAGCCTAAGCGTCACAACACTGAAAAGAATACATGCTAGGTTGAATTTAACATATTGTTAAGCCAATTGTATAAAAAAAAATTAGAATTCTGTATCAAAGAATACTATATCCCAGAATACTGTACGGATTATTTTTGAAAATATTCAAGTTTTTCTTCTATAAATTTGTATTTAGTAAAAAGTACAACCTCTCAGACTGGCAGTCACCACTCTATGAGTTTTGCTCCCCAGTTTGTTATCACATGTTAATTCATTTGATTATATGTTCGCCAATACATTCAAGATTATACAATTTGTACTGTTTCTTAACTCCTATTGAATTTAAACACTTGCTAGTAAATTTATATATTCACTTCTTAGTTTTTATGCCATATTTGCAAGCTCATATTTATCTCTAGGTATGTAAAAGAGGAAACTTGTTACAATAAGCAGAAACATTTACTAAATAAGTAGTTGAAATTAGATTTTAAAATATTACATTTTTTACCGGCTGATAAATTACGTCATTCATGTGTGAACACTTCTTGAACAGAGTAGTCTAGAATACGCTCGTCGGATTTTTAATTTTCTAAAATGACGGAACGAGTCGATCAGCATTATTGCATTCAAATTTGTTACAAACTCGTCGATAATCAAGCAGAAACCATTCGAAAAGCTTTTAGAAAGGATGCCATGAGTACCACACAAATTAAAGAGTGGTATAACTGCTTCAAAAGTGGTCGCACATCAGTCGATAGTGAACCACGATCTGGTAGGCCTTCCACCAGCAAAAACGACAAGGTTGTTGCCCGAGTTGAAACTTTGGTGCTGGAAGATCGACGTATAACCGTGCGAGAGTTAGCAGAAGAAGTTGGATTAAGTGTTGGAAGCGCTCACTCCATCCTAACTGAAGATTTACTCATGAGAAGGGGAGCCGCCAAATTCATGCCAAAGCTGTTGACAAGATAACAAAAAGAGACATGTTAGGCAAGTAGACAACAATTTCTTAGACACGATAATAACTGGTGATGAGTCGTGGGTGTATGGTTACAACCCCGAAACTAAAACGCAGTCCTCGCAATGCTGGCATTTGACATCCCCCTGACCGAAGAAAGCTCGGCAGGTGCGTAGTAATGTCAAGGCCATGTTGACCGTTATATTTGACTGTTGAGGTGTCCTACATCACGGATACGCTCCCGAAGGGCAAACAATCACCAAAGAATACTATCAAGAGGTATTCTGGCGTAAGCGACCAGAGTTGTGGTTAGCGGGAACTTGGCAGCTTCATCAAGACAACGCTCCAGCACATTCTTCGCATCTTATTCAACATTTTTTGGCAAAACATGAAGTTGCGGTGGTTCGGCAGCCTCCCTATTCACCAGACATGGCCCCCTGCAACTTCTGGCTGTTTCCTAGATTGAAAATACCATTAAAAGGACACCGATTCGAGGCAAGAGAGGAAATAATACAGAATGCGACGAGCCGACTGAATACGATTCCAAAGAAGCCTTCCAGAAATGCTTCCAACGGTGGGAAAAGTGCGTGGAGTCTGGGGGGGGGGGGCTATTTCGAAGGGGACTAGTGTAATTTTTTGTATATCTAAAAAAATAAATTTTGTATTCAAAGAAGTCGGATACTTTTGAACAGAACTCGTAAATAAAATGAAAAACTAAATTGTTAAATGTGTTAGTGTGAGTTGGCAAGAGAAAGCTCGGTAGGCCTACAAAGAGGACAGCCAATTTGTCTAACCAAGAAATATATCTATGGTATTTTAACAAACATTATGAAAACGTTACTGATGAAACCAGTCGGTACAGAAAGCAGGGACTCGGTATTTTAAACTGGTTGTAGCAATATTAATATTTCATTTATAATTGGCTAACCATTGGGGCAGTTCCCTTATTATTACACATTTCATGAATCATTTTTTATTCATACTATATATTTATTGTTTGTAAAATCGATTTTATTCGTTAAATTCTTATTCAATTTTACTTAATAAAAATTAATTACAGTAAAATGTGAATTACAATTACTGTACAATATTAATGATATAAATTATTCTATAAATATTTTACTGATTTCTAAAGCTATACACACTTATATTATGGAGCTTTGGGTCGTGTATACCATAAGTCGTGTATACAAACTGCATCATGTAACATAATGTTACAGTAATGAAATTTGCTAGCACGAAGGCTTTTTGTAGTAACACAGCGTAGAAGCTTCCACAATATTCAATCCTTCATTATGCAGTTCATACATGGGTACCTGCTTTAGTAAAGGTGGATTTTCAGTTTTTCTCTGTAGGGTAGATATAATATGAAATTTATATATACTCATTTATATTAATAAACAACAATATTAATAGCAATATCAGAACTGATGATGTTCATCAGGAATAAACAATTCAATATGACACATACTAGTTCACAAGAGAATTGAATTAAAAGGTGAAGATATTATGAATGGACATCCTTAACCCTTTCCACTCGAGTGTCGGGGCAGCCCCACACCCTACTAATCCGCACAAACTCCTATATCGTGCGAGCCCCGAACTCGCTATGACAACGTTCTTTGATTGCATTTGAACGGAAGTAGTTACCTTGATGACCGCTATTGTTGAAGTTTGAGATGTGCTGCTATCTTTGGAATTTCTTTAGAACCATTTGAGTTCAGTTTCTGTGGTAAATAAATCTTATAAAATGTAATGTTGGCCGTCTTTGGCCGCTCTGTAAACAGCTGTCTGCTCTCGCCGTTGTTTGGTTCCTATTTACTACGCAGTGTTTTAGTAAGCTTACGCGTTGTTTATTTTAGTTGTACTAGGTTATCGTGTGTAATTTCACGGTTTATTGATATTTTTCTTTTTACAACTATGATTGTTGTGAAATAAAATGAACAAAGACGACGGCAGTTCGTTACAAAATGGCGGGAGTGGCAACGGAACTTTTATTTGAAAAAAGCTTTTCTTACTAGTTTTGACCTAAATAATGCTGTTGTTAAGCAATAAAATAAATAGTTGAAGCAAATCTGGACAAGTTGGTGTCAAAACTAATTTTTTTTATAAAAACTAATTTTTTTCAAAAAACTTGTTGTTCAATTATAATTTTTTCTATAATGTATTATTGTGTCTAACATATTTGTAAACCACTTAATTTTGTTTGTAAGGATATACACAACAAAAAACAAGCAACAAATATAGGCCTTCCCATTGAAAATTTGTCCAAAATTCTTGTTTGTTCCAGTTTTTTGTTACGAATTTCTATTTTTTTTAATAAATAAAAATTTAAAAAATATACTTAAAAATATATGTTTTATTTCATACCAATATATACTTTAGTCGTAGAAGAAACTACAAATAAAAAATCAGCCTTTTAGAACTGTCGGAAATACTTTTTCTGTAGTAAACAAATTAAATGGAGCTGATAGAAACACTAGGTCCTCAGTAATTGGAGTGGAAAGGGTTAAAATATATAGAAAATTTTCCAACAAAAATCTTCCTATAAAAAGTTAACTTATTTCTCCACCCAAAGTGAATTTTTCAGAAATTATATTGGCTCATTCAATAGTTTTTCTTTTTAATGCCAATATCAGATTAAAAGACAGAATTTACTTTCAGGTACAAACAGGTGACACCAACATTCTTCTTCAGATTAGCTGCACAGATATGTAGTGCTGTTTATATTTATAAATATGGAAACAACTTTGTTTAAATCTATATTAAATTTATGTTCCTATTTCCCACCACAGCTTTTAAATACAGTTGTATTGAGAATTTAAATTTACATTAGAATTTGTTTAAGCGCACACATACTAATGTAAAAACTTATTACATGTGCAATTTAGTCTCCATACACAAATCAACTGATTGTACAAAATTCTCTTCAAGCAATCAATCGACTGTATATGTTATTTTAGGAGAATTAACGGTTTGTCTACTGTTTTTCTATAGAAAACTGTATTATTACCATAGGTATCTATTTCACTATGTTGAAAAAAAATGTATCTTTTCTTTATTGAAAGTACTATTCATTCCTTTTTTTTTAACGATACAGAAACATCTTCTAATGAAGAACGTATGTTTCTTTAAATTCTTCTGTTTGGATAACAAAATGTCTGCAGACTAACAACAACAAAAAAACATTGCCCGAGATGGAAAAGAAAACAATTTTTTTTTTAATTAAATATCTGTGTTACATTTAGGAAAAGAAACAGAAGAAATAGATAACTTGGATCACTGGACTACTAGTTTCTAAAAATATTCAGAATATGTTTTTATATATTAGAAAATATAGTACAATAGCCATTGAAAACCCTGTAATAACTGAAATAATACTAACATTAAATTTTTCCAAGCTCAAATAAAATATTCTCTCACCTTATCAGGGTGGCTAGAGATATGGCCTTTTGAAATTTCCTGACTTTTCCCTGTCGCTAGCCACCCTGCTTATAAATGGATATCACATGTCTATACATTTACTCTGAAAGACAAATTATTCGAAAGTGTTAATGATATCTCTAAAAGTAATTTGGACTTGGTCTGCAAAAAATAATTTACAAACAAAAAAGCACAATAGAAATTGTACAAAAATGTACACAAAGGATAAAACTCGTAACTTGTGTTTAGTAAACCTATAACATCATAAATAGGACAAAATACTGTATAACGCTTACCAAGGTTCTCAACACAGGCAAATCAGAACCACAATATTAACCAAG
>JAGFPH010003584.1:82165-94211 GCA_018207615.1 Philaenus spumarius | reverse complement strand
AATATTAAAATAATCTACACAAACCTGCAACAAACACTTTATCCGTTCACCTGGGGCCATTATTACTGTTGTAAAAATCCCAGAAAATGCTCCAGCGTAAAAAAGCTGGACGAACGACAATTCTTGGTTTTCTGAAGTCTGTTGCAATCTCTTACCGACTCCGAATCCAAAGAAGCTCATAGCAAATATAGGCGCAACACCGGCAATTGGAGCAGCCATACCTAGCAACCCAAAAAAATAATTCATTCAATTAATAATAAATTATACTTGCTTTATTTATTATTCTTTTAAACATTTCGTATTATATTTATGATTTGTTAACAACAAAAATATTATAACAATCAGTAGTCTTAAGTTTAGACTTAAAACTAAAATGTATACAATTATAAACACCGAACAGACATTATATACAGTCATAACCCGTTAAGAGAAAATTCAGTAAAGTAGAACTGAAAATGTCATTCTCTTCATTTATTCCACTTTGGCTAATAAAGACAGGAGGATAGCATAGTGCACAGAATGTGAATACAAGGCTAGAACCTGCACACACATAAATTATAACTTAAGGGCTTATGTATATATGAGGCGTATTTGTAAAGTAAGTACCGTTTCATTCTAGCACCGCTGCGATCAGCATTCCACGCATGCGCGCTAGTCTTCCTTGTTCACTGGCTCTCAACTGACGCCATTTTGGTTGCTCTATGTTGTATTTTCAGTTTGCTGAGCATATTTGAAATGTTTAAGACAATTACCGATCCCACCGACTGTGAGATTCGTGCTGTAATTCGATTTTTGGACGCAAGGAATGTGAAATCGGCCGAAATTTATCATCAAAAGATGTTTGCGGTGAAGACGCGATGAGTAATGGAATGGTGAGAAAGTGGGTTAGAATGTTTAATGAAAGTTGAACAAATGTCCGCGATGAGGCTTAAAGTGAAGTGAGGCCTTCTGTTGTCAACGATGATTTCGTAAGGAAAGTTGATGAAAAAATCCATGAGAATAGACGTTTCACAACGCTTTCAGATGAATTTCCGCAGATTTTACGAACTGTTTTGTACAAAATTGTCACAGACCGCTTACGTTATCACAAGGTGTGTTCCCGATGGGTTCCAACAATGCTAACTGATGTTCACAAAACCAAACGACTTGGCAGTGCTTTAAAATTTCTCAAAATTTTCGTCATGTCACACCAGAATCCAAGCAACAATCATTGGAGTGGTGACGCACTCAATCTTCGAAAAAACTAAAGTTCAAAATGACAATCTCAGCACAAAAAATCATGCGCATTGTGTTCTGGGATAGGAAAGGGGTTTCGCTTACTGAATTTCTTCCCAGAGGTGAAATTATCAATATTGTAAGATTTTGAGAAAACTACAGCATGCAATTCAAAACAAACGGAAAGGAATGCTCAGTAAAGGAGTTGTGTTGCTCCATGACAATGCTCGTCCCCATACTGCTGGTGACACTCAAACGGTGATTCGACAGTTTCGTTGGGAGCAGTTCGACCACCCGCAGCACGGCCCCGAATTGGCGCCGTCCGACTACCGCTTGTTCCTGCGCATGAAGCGCGAGCTAGGCGGCAAGCGATTTGGATCTGGCGATGAGGTGAAACAGACATTCCTGTTTCATACATTCTGATCCGGCTTTATTATACTAGTAGGGCGTATTAAACAGTGATGCTCAGGAATAACAACCATAAAGCGAAACTGTTCTCACTGGATGATCAATATAAGCTGACGTATACTATTTGATTTGCGAGAAATTCTAATACCCTACACACTTTTACTTCAAAGTCCAATATTTTTCCTACATCTAAACGCAACAGTCAAAAGACTGAGTAAAAATGAAACTGCTTGTCTTCGGCAATATATATTTTTTTGTTATCAAACGTTAAACAAATCTGTGATATAACATTATGAAGGACACTTTAATAATAATGCCGTTACTGATAACTGTAAATAAATAATAGAATAAACTGATTTTGTATTTTTTAAACTTTTGAAATTAGGTGTATTATAGAGAAAATGCACACATGTATAAAACTGCATTTTTGTTACCACTTTCAACTTGATAATTAATTCCGTTAGCAATAGTGTGCGCCCTGCCTAAGAACGTTATACAAACCATTTAAAAAAAAATTTCTTAACAAAACAATATTTTGACAATACTTATTTAAATTATTTTTCCATTTAATATAAAAACTTACAATTAAATTTCAATTAGATAAGTAAATACAAACGTTATAAATCAGAACGGAATAGAAAAATAAACGTATTTCAAAACGCTTTAACTTAACAATCATAATAACAAAGACAATTTCATTGCAATTATGCAGACTATAAAAGAGCTAATAATATTCAAAGATTTTACAAATGTATACAGATCAACTAAAGTTATTTAATTTTACACCAGGAAACCACTACGTTGCAAATGTTTACAGATCAACATGAGTTATTATGATATTTTATAACAGAGAGCTACTTGTATATATGTAATTTATATATATCATGTATACAAAGTGAATTAGCAAACGCTACGTTACACAAGCACTATGCACTTAGCTTTAGCAATTATTATAAATAGTAAAGTAGTATACATTTTTTTGATAGGTTTAACCCTTACAGTGCCAGTCATTTTTTTGCATGCACTGCCCAAAAGTGCCAGGCATTTTCTCCCATAATGTACCCAAAAGTGCCGACCTGTTTTTAGCGAATTTGTAAGGGTTTCATAAAAAAGCTGTATTTTTGTTATTTGATAAGATATCATCATGATTTTTGCTTTCTTTTCCTTCTAATAGATTTATAAATAATATCTACTACTCTAAACACTTTTATAACACACAAAAAAATTTAGAAAAAATAAAATTGCGTAACGTACCAAAATTTTTTGATAAAATTTCCACTTTGTATGAAGAAAACCAAAGAAGAAAAAATATATCACTTGAAAACTTACACATCACTCTAAGACACATTTTGTTCTATTCTTGTGTTCAAAATTTTAGCCCAATATCTTAAAAAATAAAAATGTTACACTACTTTTTTGAAATGAGTAGGCCTACGTTTGAATGTTTTTTCGTAAACTCTAGTATTAGTAGCCTAAAACATAACTTTTAAAATAATTTGATATTTCAAAAATATTTAACACATCAAACAAAAATAACAAATTAGTAAAATAATAATTATGAATTGAAATACTTAATTGTAAAAAAAATACTTTTGTGATTATCACTACCACTTTCAGACACAGAAATATCAATCACAAAATTGTCCTCAAGTTACGATATTCTTCCTCCCACTAAGTTTCTCACGGTATTCTCACTCAAGGGTGATCTTGATCGATCCCATTACATATATTTAAACATTTTCAGAAATCCAAAACAAAACCTACGTACAGAATATGAAACTAAACAAAACAAACAATGCATCAAGACTAAAGCGCAAAGATTAATTGTGAAGCAGCTGACTTGACAATGCCCAGCCAACACGATTGAATTATCACTCTTAGTATCGATCTGTACATCGATTTTATATACTATATAATACGTAAAACAGAAAGAACTATTCTTTCTTAGCAGATTGATATAAAATATTAATAATAATAATTTTTTTATTTTTTATGATTTTTTTTCCTAACGTCCGGCGTAATCGGACGTTGGCATTTCTCGCACATTTTCAAACGCCCTGTCCAAGCGGACGTTGGCACTTCTTGCATGTTTTGAAACGTCCGGTTAAACAGGACTTTGGCACTGAAAGGGTTAAACCCACTTCCAATAGAAAAATCATTAACAGACATATGGAATATATTTTTAAACCTTTATAAAGACCAGTGATGCCTTCCGTTGCAATAGTTTTCTTCGCACAGTCCCATGTTCCTTTGTAAAGAGGAACTCCTCCTACCATTGGCATCGTTTGCAGCCGAACCTATAATCAATGAGAACTGACATTATTTTAGGCTAAAATTATTAACAATTAACGAATTAATTAGCATAATGGTATTACAAAATATAGACAAACCGGAAAAGTGTTAGGAATCCCAAAATTATTCTGTTCTAAAAGAACTTTTATGAGTACCGGTAACTTAGACAAGCAGAATATAGGCTTACAACATGTAGAGTGTTTTCTCTATGACGTTCTTTCTTTTTTCACCTCTCTGGAAAGAGTAGTTTAACATTATCATGAACTTATCTAAGCTAAAATGCTTAATTTCAATAGCATAAATTATTACAGCCTAAAAACAATTAATTTAACCTTATTTTTGTTTTAGTCACATGACTTCTTTTTACGCAAACGAGAGCTCTTAATTGGGATGAGTTGACCTTGACCACCAGACGGAGCTCACCCAATGTAGGCCTACTGTATATATAGCCTATGTGTTGAAAAAGTAACATGTGTTTGTGTTTTCAAATAATGAATTGACGACCTCGAAAAAACGATAAATCTCTGAATATGGAGTGAGAGCTCCGAAATGCGTAAGAATAATAAAAAAAGTCACGTGATGAAACAAAAATAAGGTAACATAATTGTTATTATCGTGGCTTGGAGACTAAAAATTAAATCTACAATTAGCATAATTTAAGACATTTCTATGTTTATCAAAACTGCTACCTTATTTCAATTGTACAACAACATACTAATAAATTCAAAAATAATTTTAATTTATTGATGAACGCATTTTGTTTTTAACCATCGCAAAAAATATTTGTGGTCTATTTTTGTATACGATGTCAGAAAAAACTATTAATTGTGTAAGAACATACCGTATATATATACATATACAGTGTGTAAATTAAGTATCGAAACAAATATGTATTTCTCAAACTAAAATAGGTACAAATATTTTGTTTGTGGCATTGACTCTTAACAAACGTTCCTGATTTTCTGACATAAAAAAATTTCAACCCCCCACAAGTTTCTTGATACGTACTGCCACGCGCAAACCTCTCTTTTTCGGGATCGCAAGGTTTTCGCCCCACGTTCGGGAGCCACTTGCCACGCGCAAACCTCCCTACCCTTTTAATTTTTTCAATAAACACAACCTTTTGTTGTTAACTTTAACACTTTCCCTCATCAAATAACACCCAAGTGTTTTCAGGCCTTATTTGACGTTGTTCCGTTGTACTACCTACCCCGTTAGAACAATTTGAGAGGTTTGGCGAGGGCAAGAAAAGGAAAACTTTTTGTTTCCTATTCTTAAGTTTTTAAATTTAAATTAGTTCGACCTTTTTTGTCTTTTGTGTAGTACACTAGCTCAATTCTAGACTCTTTTTCGGGATCGTTCCCTTTGGAGTTAAATTTGTAGTGATCCGTGAATAACTCACCTGCTGACTTAATTACACTAGAGCACTGAATGGTTTTAGGATTAATTTGATTGGATTTGTAAATTATATATTCAAAAATTTTCTACTGAAAACTCAAAACGATTTATTAATTAACATAAATCCATTAGCTTTGAAACAACAAATTATTATTTTCAAAAACACAATGAAATTTATTTTATTAATCTTTAACTTATAATTACATATATTGAAAAGTAGCAAAGTGATTAATTAATTTATTAATTAAAATTTGTATATTAATGATTATATTATTTACATACGACGATTTGCCATTGTGAGTAATGAAATTTACTAAACGAGTTTACTTTATTCAATTTCCCCAGAATCTACTTGAATTTATTTATTTAGTTTATTTTAATTTATTTATTATTTTGTAAAAAAGGGATTTATTTAAAATTATAAGTAACAATGATCGTTTGCCACTTACAGAACACAAGAAGTTCGACGCGTAATTCCTTCTGTCGATTTCCAGCGATTTAAAGTTGTTCTCCTTGGTCCCCAGAATGGTTTCTTCGGCTTACAGTTGTCTTCTCCTAGACTTAATTAAAGTTGTCCTCTCCCAGTTGATTGTAGTATCTTTTGGCAAGATAGGCCGTTTATATGGATATTCTTCTCCCGAAATTATCACGACCCGACTTAGCTTTAGGCCGGAGCTAGAAACGTAACGCACCCCGAGAACTGATCGCCCTTTGACTTTCTCTAAGTACCCTCGGAGCTTGGTCAGATGTCTTCTCGTCGGCGTTCCGTGCTAAACTGATGTTAAAGGGGATGCAGGCTTCTATCGTCGACTTTTTACTTGTCAAACCAGCATCTTCCTCTATGTAACAAGAAATCCTGGTTTCTTGCTTTAGAAATATATTTTTTGGTCTTAATATATTTCCTGATTTATTTGATGAATTTTAGTGCCTTTATTTCCCATCGATTAGGCCTAATTTAATTATTATCTTCATTTATTGAATTTCAATGTTTTGCTCTTCGTAGTGGATCCGGTGACGTCACTTCCCCTCGCAGCCTGGGCCTTGTGTGCCTGTATGAACTTGTCGATTGACAATTTTTGCATTGATTTCACCCAAACTCTATAACTTCTTTTTGCGTGGTCGGATTTTGATTTTGTTGACTTCTATGGATTGGTTGACGTTTTCTGGTTTCCCTGGAATTCGAATGGTGTTTCTACTCCTCTTCCTTCTTGAGTTATAGACTTCGTTAGTTTTGCTTAAATTTTGAAATTTATTTCCTGTAAATTTGAAATTTTCCATCTTTTCTTGCTTGTATCCTCTTTGGTTGGTCTTGAAACGCGTAAATCTGGTGTTGGTTTTTTGATAGCTTGTTTGGTTGTCTAGTTATTCAGCTTGATGTTACCCTAATTGGCTTCGTTTGGTTTTCGGCGTCTCATTCCCCCCCTTTAAAGCTCTTTTCATATCTCACATGGCATTACAATTTATTACACACACATATACCCTATTTTATCAATATTTCCCTTTAATTAATCTCCCTTGTATTTATTATGAATTAATAAAAAATTTTTATTAATTTATTTTATTTTTACAAAACTATTTATTTATTTATTTTGAACTTTGGCTTGATTATGCCCTATTATTTACTCTATTAAATGCTATTTTTTATGATTTAATTACATTTGAACTTTATGAGTTATTAGCCTTTTTATGCCCAAGAATGACTTTACACTTTATTTTTAAGCTATAAAACTTTATAACTTTATATTTTTTATTACTTTATTTTCTTAACCCTTTTTAACTCTACAAATTACTCTACTTTGTTTTTGGATTTTATTCAAATTCTGCAAAATCGATTTGTTCACGCTTACGTTTTTGTCTATAACTTTTTAACAAATTATCATAACAACATTATTTTTATTACTCCTTGCTTATTTAACTCTCCTTTCAACATAAATCTAATAATAACAACTTTTTTTTATAAAATTACAAACCCCTATCTTTCAATGCTAATTCATTTCTACCAAACTTAGACAAGACTGGACAAGTCAATTCCTGTCAGGTCCTGCAAGGTTTTGGCTTGGTCTTGTCGCTAATGCATACGTCATAGTCTGCACTCATTTAACCAACACAATTTCAAAAACTATTACTAAATACTATTTTCACATTGGAAACTACTTTTTTATCTTAATTTTGGGCTTTTCTGACACCCTTTGGCTTTAATCCTTTGTTATATTGACTTTGAATTTATTTTAATTAATGTAATTAATTAACCCCAATTGGATCGGTCGATTGGCCGTTCCAATTAGTGACCCAACAATGATGAGGATGTCAATCTTCTGCTTTGTACTTAAAAAAAAACATTGTTAAACAAAACTACAGAAGCAATTTAATACCGACCTCTCTACAAAATTAACTAAACCAGAATGAAGATATGAAACACTTTCCAAAGAATGTGCTTAACAAACACAAACATGGAAGGGTAATTCGAAATTTCCAAGTTTGGACTTTGTTCAGCCAACCCATCTTATCTACATTGTATACTGCATTCCCATGGAGCTGAAATAACCAGAGCTACTTTATTGATTAATAAAATAAATCTCTGTTTTCTTGTTTCAGATCTTTCCTTTTTACTTATAAATTCCTATATAATTCAAAAATCTTTTTTATTTTAATATCACCTTAAAAAGGCCTCATAAATTTGAAATTAGTCATAAAATGTATTGGTCTTCGGGATACTTTTCTAAAAGATGTATTAAAACATTTCTTGAGAAATAACTACAACCATTGTTAGTTCAAACATAATTGATGTTTTTGGCTATTTAAATACGGTAATAATTTCATATTAAGAGACTTGACTGCAAACGTAGAGTTTTTGGCCGCTATTTTGTTTAAACTCAACGGATTTAAATTATCTTTATATCATTGATTTTAGGGTGACAAGACCTATAAAATGAGGGGTCACTCAATAGGGGTTGCTATTTAAAAAATTTAAGTTACCCCCTACCCGCCACCCCCTTAGGGGGTTGAAATTTTTTTTTATGTCAGAAAATCAGGAACGTTTGTTAAGAGTCAATGCCACAAACAAAATATTTGTACCTATTTTAGTTTGAAAAATACATATTTGTTTCGATACTTAATTTACACACTGTATATATATGCGCATTGCCATTGAAACTGCGGTAAAAAGTGATGCACCAACTAGATGATGATGAAAACAATCACAAGCTAGTTGTGACAATAAAAAATTACCTTAACTATTATGCTAGCACTTTCTCAAGTTTTGCAGCTCTAGTAAGTTTTTTAATATTTGTGAGCTAGCATTTTTAGACTCAGTGAAATACATACAAAATTGGCGTATTCACGGTTAAGCAGAAATAACTATTAGAGTACCACCATTGTATTTGGATAACCTAATAGAACTCCGATCCAATGCAATATTTTGTTCCACTGGAAATTCGACTTTTTTGGCGCTATCTATTGGGGAAACGAATGAAGCTGGTTGGAAACACCAATGCTTACAACGCTTTCTCCCTAGCGCTACCTCGCGGCGCGATCATGTACTATTTTCGCGAATTCCTTTTTTCCGGCACACAACCCCCGTATGGATGCAAGATCTATTTATTATTCATGATCTATGGTACCACTATACACAGGGCATCAAAAAAGTATTGGAACGGCAGGATTTTTCGGTTTCTAAGAAAGATAGAAAAATGTTTGACAACTCATTTTAAAGGAATGTCCGTTTTGTATAACTTTGTGGTTTCAAATTTGTGATAACTTCAAGAATTTGTCCAATAAGGCAGACAACTTAAAAATATCTAATGAAAACTCCTATTTTGTATTACATTTTCGGGATTTAAACAAATTTTAAGACTTTTTTTAACCTTTTAATTTTTTATACAAAAACCAAACTGTTTTTGTGCAAATTGGACTTGAAGTTTAAATTTTTGAAAGGCTTTTTAGATACTTGGGGGGAAGGGGGGGGGTTGAAGTTAAAACAATGGCTCCCATTTTAAAAATGTTTGAAATTAGGCCTACATGTTTTACCAACTCTCGCAATAAAAATACTAATTTTTACAAATAATTTTCTTAATTTTTTATATTTTCTTCAAAATCTAAAATTAGTCATTAAAATATAATTTTACCAAATGTGTAATACTACTTTTTATTGTGAGAATTGATAAAACATTTAATTTCGGAAATAAAACATTTTTTTTAAATGGGAGCACAATTTTATCTCTAAGGGGCACATTACACTGTCAAAGTTATTTGTCAAATAATTGGTCAAAGTTGTATCAAAGATCTTTGGTGAAATCTTTGACAAAGAATACATATTACACCTGTCCAATTTCATTGATCAACTTTGATATTAAATTAGATATATTTTGGGGGGTTATGTTTCGGTTTATTCTAATATTTTTATTATTTTATTAACTATTATTACAAAATTACAGTTGAAATATCGTAATTCATATAATAACGGGTTAAAATTTCAAAAACGAATCTTAAAAAAACCTGTAAATACACTTTTACAATAAAGTAAACATAATGAAAGTCTCTTTAATGTTTTACAAAAAACATAAACTTAGGCTGTACTTCCAACCCAATATTAGACCTACAGACTGCAAAACATTATTTGTAATTTCTTCTAAAGGTTTTTGCCTTATATCGCGATTTTTATAGGCATTTGTGTTAATGTTTCACAAACAATATTCTTTTTCATAATGTAAACTTAAAGTTTTCATAGCTTCAACACTCCATGTCAATTTTGCCATCGTATTAAAAATATAAAAGTAAAGGAACAGAAAGAATACAATGAAAACAGAAAAAACATATATTATTTTGAGGTTAGGAGGTTATCTAAAAAATGCGTACTATAATATTTTAGTAGCCTACTTTATTCTTATTCTTTTTTTTAAATCGTTGTCAAAGTTTACAACATGTCAAAGATTCATCAAAGTTTGATGAAAAAATTATTTTGTCAAAGAATCGTCAAATTTCTTTGATGTCAAATCTTTGATCAAAGAATTTGGCGTTTATTTGATAGTGTAATATGTATCTAAGATTAATTAATGGCCCTATATGAAGTAAAGAGCCATTTTTGTGTAAACACAGAAAAATGTATGGTGTGTCTAAGCAGGAATTTAATGCAAAGTTTGGCGTAAATTTATTATTCGACCCTAGGCTGATATTTTTGCAGACAACGATATTGTTTTACATTCTACTGTTAAATGTTGAATACAGGTAAACATACTGTGACTAAATACTATAGGTTAGAACCTTTAGGCAATTTTTTTATTATCATTCTTGCATTTCTGTTGCCATAGGTTAGCCTAAGGTTGAATATTAAATTTGCGCCCAAAGTTTATTCAGAATAGTGACAATGAATGTGAGGCATCTTGGTCTATTGTTAAAAGCATATTTAATAACACTAACATAAATAAACAAATACCTGTTTTTCAGTACGTCACACTAATAAAATGTTGATTTCATACGATACTGAAGTTTCGGGCTGCGTGAGCCCATTATCAGATCACATTTATA
Organism: Philaenus spumarius; assembly: GCA_018207615.1. Taxonomy (NCBI): domain Eukaryota; kingdom Metazoa; phylum Arthropoda; class Insecta; order Hemiptera; family Aphrophoridae; genus Philaenus; species Philaenus spumarius. The sequence continues at coordinate 83,375 of JAGFPH010003584.1, read as the reverse complement.
AGATTTTTTTTAGTAGGTGTTGAAATCGTTCATTCCATACAAATGTTTAATAACAACGATGATTACAGTTCACATATAATAACTACCATACGTAACTAACATTAACACTAATATGGGACATCTTGCACACATGAAGTACGGAACGTTACATGTGCACCTTGGAGAAGTTTGAGATTTACAAAGCGTTCAAACAAGAACTTAAAAAGGTTCTAGTGGAGGACGTCGTGACTACAGGTTTTAATAGAATTACACTATATATCACTTTTTCCTATATATATAATGAAATTAGACACTTCACTGATCGCGGGAAATCAATTATAAACATTCTAAAACAAATATAACATAACAAATTAACAAACCAAAAATCGCTTATGGGATTTAACACAGACAATGAACAGCCATTTTAATACGCGATAGGAACAGGGTTGCCAGATTGGTTGCAATTAGATTTGAGTGGGTTTATCAGTGCCTCCTATATTGCCTAAAATTCGAAAATAATAACTGTTTAAGTTAGAACTATGGTTTTAAAAAAATTCTAATTATATAATGTGATAATAAGGACGAAATATTATAATTATACTGTTATCGGTAACATACTGTGACTAAACAGTATAGGTCAGTATCTCTAGTTTTTTTTTAATTCTAATTATATAATGTGATAATAACGACGAAATATTATAATTATAGGCCTACTGTTATCGGCAACATACTGTGACTAAACAGTTTAGGTCAGTACCTCTAGTTTTTTTTTTGTTCTAATTATATAATGTGATAATAACGACGAAATATTATAATTATACTATTATCGGCAACATACTGTGACTAAACAGTATAGGTCAGTACCTCTAGTTTTTTTTTTATTCTATTAAACGCCCGCCTAATTAATTACAAAACCAATGAGATTCAAATACTGTGGTCAGCTGTTTAGTAGTACACAGGTTTCAAATAGAGATTTATACACAAGGTCACTAGATAGTAAAGGTTGCCTCATAGTCATGTAAACAAACTCAAACCTCCACTTTTTTTGATATTTCTCGATTGAGGCAACCTTTACTATCTAGTTACCTTGATTTATACACACCTTATTCAGTATAATAACCTATTGTTCGATTTGGCAACGTTGATGAATTTCCATTTTAAATACGCAGTTATACTGTACTTTCTATTGTTCGATGTATTTCTTTCCGTAATTTACGTTTTGTTACATTAT
>JAGFPH010003584.1:40028-52326 GCA_018207615.1 Philaenus spumarius | reverse complement strand
AAAACTATATAGGTTAGTATTTAGTTATTCCCAATTCCCCTTCGGTGATTTTGGGCTGTGCAAATAACCAAGTGGGTTTTACTTTATGTATAGGAGTTGATTGCCTTGTACATTTCATGAATTTCATTGTTTTTTTAGTTTAGTTAAATTTAAATAGATTTTTAGCGTATTTTTACAGTCTAATACGCAAAATAGAGAATACAAACTGGATCCATTTTGCTACCACAAAGCACAATCAAACTGTCAGTGAGTTTGCAGGACTGTTCTCCATAGCAATAACAAAATGATTCTATTTGAACTGGTAAATAACAACTGTAGCGATCGCGATTGACAGACTCTAAAAAACACTGCCGCGTGAGTTGATATAACCTAGCCTAAGAACCCAACCTGATGCCGGATTCTGTAACCTTGAAAGCATCCTGTAACCTGTAGCCTACTCCCCTAAGAAAGAATTTGTAGAAACGATTCAAATGAATGGGAACGTTGTGGGCAATTTTCGTTGTTGCCTATTGTATGTTGTGTTTATTTATACGAGGGCCGTCCAGAAAGTAAAGAACGTTTTAGCATGGTTAAATAAAAACAAAAGATATCAACACCAAACTTTATTTACACAGCCACAGTACCTTATTCTACTTTTCTACGTAATCGCCATTGTTGTCAAAACACTTGTTGTAACGTGGGACCAGTTTCTCTATTCCGATGTTATACTCATCAGCCGCGAAAGATTTGAGCCATATTATCACTGCTTCTTTAAGTTCATCGTCATTTCCAAACTGTTTTCCACCCAAAAATTGCTTCAACTTTAGAAACAGATGAAAATCACTAGGTGCTAGGTCAGGGCTGTAGGGAGGATGACAAAAGATTTCCCACTTCAGACTTTGGAGTTCTAGCCGCGTTCGTGCCGAGGCATGAGGCCGGGCATTGTCGTGAATGAAAAAAACTTTAGCCGACAGCATTCCACGCCTCTTGTTTTGGTTAAACATGATACACCACTTTCTTACTGATGACTCATTCATCGCATCTTCACCATACACAGCTTTAATTTGCCTATAAATTTCAATGGGCTTAACTTTTTGAGCATTCAAAAAGCGGATTACACCCCGTACTTCACATTTGGCGGGATTTTCGATTAGCGCTGTCATTTTAAAACGCTGCGAAAACCAGTAACGTGATCACACAGCAACGAGACCCACCCCACACTGAAGAGTAAGGAAGGGGCAAGCGGCCGCGCACGTAATCGCAGTAGTGGGGGATCTGCGCCGCACGCGATGCGCATTCGTTCTTTACTTTCTGGACGGGATAATTTTGTACAGAACAGCAAGGAAGGATACAAGTTCGACCTATATTAAATTTGTAAAACAATCTAAACTGTTTCTGAGTAGGTTTGATTTGACATAAAACAAAAAACATAACTGTTAAAAAACATAACCGTTAACAGAATCGGCTTAGTAATTAATTACTGTAGAGTCTGTAGGTCCCCTACATATATATGTATAGGCTAGCTAAATATAACTTTATAGGCATATTTAAAGTCAAATCAGATGGAGAAGCCAAATTTAATTTCCAAACCAACCGTTTAATTCATTAAGGCTCGGCTCCCTACATTCAAAACGGCGAAGTAGGGTACCAATTTCAATGTTAAATAGCCAAAACATACCTTCACTCTTAAGCATATTTTTGTGTTGTTTTTGTCAAAAAACGAAAGCTGTATTTTTTTCTTAAAGTAAAATAGATTGTGGGTGTTGATTGCTAAGGTTTTTTGCAATATCTTTTTTTGCAACTGAGTAAAAAATTAATAAAGTTTACTATTTTTTACTATTTATATCATACGTTTATGAAAACAATAAAATGGTTTTTGAAAATGTATTTAGCAATTAACATCCGCATATGACAGTACTTCAAAATGAAACCAAATTTTTAAATTTATTCCATGAATTAACAGAAAAAAATGACTTATTCTGTAGCATTGCTCTTATGGGAATCAGATTCAATATGGCGGACAGGGAAGCGCCCCCTTAAGTCCATTTATTAGACGTCACTTTTAAACAAAAACATTATAAATCCCGATTTGTACACTTTATACCAGGTCAAATAATTGTATTCACTCCAATCTAGGCCATTTTTAATATAATTTATTTAAACTCTTAATGCAAGTTTCATTAAAAGGCTAGCCCTTTTATTATTATCTTTAGTATTATCTTATAGAATATAATAACAATTATTAGATAACACCATCAAAAAGAATACCAAGCAAGGATATCAAAGGGGTTTTGTTTACCGACTTCTAACAATTAGAGCTGAATTTCAACCTTTTCACACCAATACAAATATCGAAAGTAGTACGGTAAATATTTACAGTGCATAGGCCTATAAACACTGAATTACAAAACAGCTATTAACTGAGCTTTCTTGCCTTTTCAGTAGTAGGTCAGCTTTTTAGCAAGATCTCAAAGCTGCCGTAGACCGTAGACGCTAGTAGTTTTGGACAACTAACGAACTGGGCTTGGTTTAGAGTTGAGCACCAATGTTTTTTACATCGATGGAAATCAACCGATAATTTTGCTACATCGATGATTTTCCCGACATCGATGTTTTCAAATATTTACAGTATTTTTTGTGCATTTGTTTTGATAAATTAATCATGAATTGACATACTGAGTTCGACATTAATAATTAAGAATGAATTAATTGACAAAATATTGCTTTCAATAACAAGTCATCTTATATAAATGTAATTTACGTTTTGTATAAATTAGTTAACTCTGTTACTTTGATTGTTATTGTTTCTTTCACCTCAGGAATTATTGTCTTAAACCCAAGTAAAATTTTAACGAACTAAATTTAAATGCATTTTATAAATAAATAATAAATACAGTATTTATTTAATGACAAAAATTTTAACCAGCAACTAACTCTTTTTCAGAAATTTACAAAGTACAGTGATGTTATTCGGTAAGGCGTATTGTCTTGTAGCTCAAAACTAAGGAGCAATGGAAATCAACCTTCTTTTAACTAACATAAGGTTATTAGGTTTTATGAAACGATTACTTTTTTTAAATATACGTCGATGTTTACCGTTAAAATACATCGATGTTTTCAGGTCGATATTATTATCACGTCGATGGTGAACATGAACATAGATTTTTTAACTATCGATGCTCATCCCTAGCTTGTTTCAATCATAGACGATGCGATGTTCTTTGTGTACAGTTTAACGTCTACTTTCGGCGCGGCGTAAGGTATTTGAAGACATGAATTGTAAAATTAGAAACATTTGCGTTTGTACATTTGCGTTTGTTTTACCCCATCTTTAAAATACCACATGAAAATATATTTTTGTTTCTCCCGGCAGCAACACAAAATTCACGCATAATTCCAGGTTTTTTCCCGGCGTTAAAAATTCACGCATAATTCCCGATTTTCCCGGTTGCTGGCCACCCTGAATATACAACAGGCCTACTGGAAAACAATACATTATTCTAGTGTGAAGAAAAACCAGATAAAATTCTTAGTTTCTAAAAAAAACAGTACAATAAAGTAAATTTAACTATAAAACATTTAAATTTTAACAGCGAAAAGATTGTCTGTAGTTCTTGCTTTTTTGGATTGAAGGAAAACCTCAACACGTTTTCCTACGGTCTATTTAGTGTTATGATATCAGATGCGGAAGCACAACGAGATTGCAGTTTTGAAAGCTTTCAGAGCCGTAAAGGCCTGGAACCCACACAGCGTTTTCGTCCGCCACGGATATTGTCATCACCGACAAATCAAGACTAAATTTTGTCCTTTTTCTTTTTTATGTCATGTATTGTTGCACGGCCGATGTGCTTCTTAACTAAATTAGATAACTTGTCATCTTTTTCCAAACGTTTTAAAGTTTATTCTTTTTATCCAAAGTTAATGTGACGTGTTTACGTTTTTCCGACATTGCACTACATTACACTGATACAATAATACACAGAACAGACACACAATTACTACTGATATACGCGAGCAAACGACGGCACAATGGCTGTTTATGTTGTACAGTAAAAACTGACACTGACTCATCACATACATGCAGGCTTTGCAGAGATTTGAAAAGTTGAATGACCTGCCGTCGCTTTCTGAGCGCCGGATCGCTGGACGTGCTGGTGTAGCGCACTGCCGGATTATGGAGATTGTACTGTACTGTAAAATCAGCTGTGTAAGGATCAGTAAATTTACCGTTCTCCAGCTGATTTTACAAATAAGAATAAACGTATCACTTTTAAGTAAACAGCTGATTGATTTTGTCAATGGAAATATAACAAAAAATCAAAAAAGTTTAATCGTTTATTTTTTTAATAAAAAGATGTTTTGATTAAAAATATGTTTTTTTTTTTCGGTGTAATGATAAATATCGTACGTAACTCGTCCGGTAAGTTTTTCCGTGCTTGCACATGAAAATCCCTCACTCGGCTGCGTCTCACCCGGGAACTATCATGCTCTCACGGAAAACCCCTATTTACCGAGCTTGAAACGTAATATACAATTAAAGAGTAGGGGTTTAACTTTTTAAGGATAACTTAAGAACAGAAAAACCATATAAAATAAATATCAGTAGGGAAAAATGTAAAACATTCTTAATTTGATGTATGTAGACATTTTCCCCAGTAAAACGTTTAGGCAATTGTTTCCTTTGTTAAGTGAACGCTTCTTGTTTTATTTTTGTTCGTGTGTAGGCTGTTATTTGTACACAAGAAGTCAAGTCAGGTAGGCTCAAGGTCAACCACTTATGGATTCATTTCATATCGTGTCTATTATTTATAGAATTAGGTTGTCTACTGTGACGAAACTAACACATTTTATAGATCGGTAACGAAATTTTAAAGTAATAATTCCATTTGTTTTAGGTCGGATAAAACATTTTTGGGACTTACGTTACCCGTGATTTATGATTTTTGTAGGAGTCCCAACGGAATGCCTTTGTTTTACTTGTTATTCATTCCCGAAAATAGCTACACTTAATTTCCACTTTATCCGAATTTTACAACTGTCATCTAAATTACATTTTCGCGGACCTTAGCCGTTGTAATTTAAATTAAGGTTCACGCCGGCGTTTTCTAAAATTAGCGCTAATAATATTCGGTGTCGTATTTTTTTGACGACATTCGTCATTTTATTTTAAATAATATTTCACCAATGGTAGTTCATGTTCATAAAATTAGGACAAATTGTATTCGGGCATCGATTTTTTGCGCGCATTCACTGTGGTACTTAAATTATGTTTTAACGCTATTGTATTTAACGCATTGTTTCTATTCAATTGGACTAGGTTAATTGTATTTGGGTAACAATTTCTTATACGGATATTCCATTGTTCTCGGGAGTAGGTTTATTCGCGGACATACGCTGTTGTATAATTACGATCGAATGCCGGCGCTTTATAAAATTAGCGCTAATAATATTCGGACGACGCATTCTTTTGCGGAAATTCGGCATTTTATTTTAAATAGTATTTCACCAGGATATAAATAATAATATCCTCAAAACAATCAAGGATACGGTTTCTATAAAATTGTAATAATTAATTTGCCACAAGGAGATGAACCCAAACAAAGTTTATAATGTTGCACATTTTGCAAGTGCACTACATTAGCCATTGTAACAAGAACAAAATAAAAATAATCTTTACTCCTAATTCAACTATGCTTTACTACTGGATTCGTTGTTTTTGCATTTGCATGAATTCATTTTCAATATAAAAGTCACTAATTGATTAGAATAAAGTTTCTTACCTTTGTTTCTGTCAAAGGACCTTTTTGGTATATACTGTACCGGTATATAATGATGCGTTTCAGGACTTTTATCTAGAGTTGCCGTCCTATAGCCATATGGTGTACAACTAAAACTACTGTCTATAAATGTGCTGTGTTTATATGTGAGTAATTTATAATTTTGCCTGAAGATGGGATAAAAATCCCGAAATGTGTCGTTACTTAGGTCACTTGTCAGAAACAAAGGTAAGAAATTGAATGCGCCCTTGACTTTTATTGCAAACAAGGATTTACTTACATATACACCAATAAAAGTTTTGTATTTCATTTTATTCATATCATTTTAATTATTTTTGCTTCATATGCCCCAATATTAGCAAATCAGGAATTCAGGACCAATAACTGCCAAATCTGGTTAAAAGATAAGAAGACAACTTATCTAGATATTAAGAAGAGAACATAGAAAATGAAATGACAAAATATATAGACAGGTTTTGTTTAGTATCATAGAGCCGCATTATCGATTAATCGATCGATACCGATTGATCTATTATCAGATCTAAGCTATGCGCAGTGTGCATCGTACATGTCAAGACCGTTCGGTGAGCGATCTACATACTATTCGTATTCGTACAACTACAATGTCAAGACTGGTCGGTCGGCGATCTACATCTTGTTCTTACGTTCGTTAACATTCGAATGCTACGGCAACCGTTCAATCTACTTTTACTATGCTTCTTAACGAACCAAGCAGTGCTCAATATATTCAACTATTTTAGTTTTACGACTCTAAAATTAATTACTAAAACGACGATACTTCGACAGCGTCGTAACCTCAAGAATTATTCACGTTCCCTGTGCACAGGAGGTAAGATCTACACGGCTAACGAAATACGACTTGGTAAGTCCTGCAATTCATATTATTACGGTAATTCGTCTTCCGATTATATGGTCCGCTTTCAAGATAAAAATCCGGCAAAAGACAAAACAGGTTTGTTGAAAGTTAAAATCATACTAAAGAGTAAATTTTGACCTAAGCAAAGTGAGCTACCTTTTCATCTTCAGATGAATCGTCCAATATAGCTGTCAAATCAATACAGATTGGTTTATTAGAATCCCCTCCGGCCGAAGGTGAGTGCTGAAAATTCAAATCATAATACTTAGTCACATTATTAATAACATAATTTGTACATTAGTGCGACCATCACCAGAAAATCCTTTTATAATTTTATAGAAGAGGGTTCTGTTTATAAAAAAATCGCTTCCCAGGCGTATGCTTGCGATGCATAGAGTGTGTCGGCAATGTCGGAGTGAATTGTTCCTTAGAAGGGGTGGGAGAATTAGCAGTGTTGCTATAGTGAAACCCCCTTCTACCGACTTTGACGGGACCATCCGGGTTACTCTGTGCGCATGAATAAATGTGAAAAGAAATACGTAGTTTGTTTATTTCATGATTTGTTAGGAATAATTAGGAAATGGTTAGGTTAATTGTAAGTCAAATATAATGTGGTAGTTTATTAAGTAATGTTTGATGTAAGATGGTTAGAACAAATGACAGAACACGGAAGTAGGAAGTTATGATTACAACATAATACAGGAACTGTGGAAATGCCTGACATTGGCAAAACACTCATCTTGCGGGTCAGTTAAGCAGATGAAAGTTTGCTATTTAAACTTGATCCTGACCTAGAATTGGGGCCAGTGTCGTGGGAGAAGAGAGGCCAGTATCTTGGGATACGGGCAGGGGCTCTGTTCGTGGAACAGGCCAGTACCGATTGCGAGACGGAAGGAGGTCGTCCGGTCTCCATACAGCGACGAAGATTGGCCACTGGACAACGGTACAATCTTCGGGACCTGAAGACATTCGGAAGACTTTGGGCGAAGTCTACAGGGGCTTCTGAGAACTGACAAATATGCTGAGCAAGCAGATTACATAGATATTCTATATAATCACATTGTGGTTTCTTAACAAAGGTCTATAGGCCAGGGTTTCATGTGCCGTAATAAAGAACTGATATTCAGGGTGGTCTGTCTTTTGGTCAACGATCAGTAAAGGTGTGCCGATAGCGATAAGATAGTTCATATAATAAATTGTAGAGGATTCCGAGTGATAAAAGTTTTGTTATCACTGAACAACCACATGGTGTATTAATCATTCATTGTAACACAACCCAAAGAATCTTTATTTGAACCCTAACTGGTTTAAATATCGCTAGAACGCATCAATCAACGAATAGAGCGACGAACAAACTAGGAAAGCACCAATATCATGTTCCATAGCCATAAAAATACTGAACACACTATAAGTAATTTAATTATCATGCAGGTCTACTTACAATAATGGGGTAAAGATGTTTCCGTGGATGCTTGCCGACATCATACATCTGAAAAAATAAATAAATAGCAGTTAGTTTAACTCTTAATAATTCTGGCTATCTGCCAAATTAAAAATTAGAAATTAAGGAGAACTTCCAACACTACACTAATGACAAGTCCTAATGATAATGTATTTGTGTTTAATCAAAGTATGTCACAAACACTCAGGATGACATTTTAAGCCTCCAGTTAAAAACTTCCACTAGTTGGAAAATTCTATAAAAATAGTTTATCTCTTTCGACAATATCAAATTCAAAAATAAAATTACTGGCAAAATTTTAGTTTTCCATTATAATTTTTTTTTGCTTTAACCCTGTAAATGGCAGACTCCACTTTGGGACGCTCTCTCGGGCGTAGAACGCAACCAGCTCAAACAATAGTGATACTTTGCATAAATTTGCATTTTCCGTTATTTAATACACTTAAAATCATCCAATCGTAATAAAACCGGCACCGTTGGAAAGCTAATCAATTAAACTTTGATTTTTGTACTTAAAACTTTTTCGTAAAACGTATATTTACATACGTAATCATCATTTTAAAATATGCAGATCGGGTTACAGCTGTTTCCGTGCGCGAATATGCATACAATTGTACTGTTATTTCCCACTTCTTACATGTCCAAGACCATCTACAGAAGTATTTCTATCGAGATTATAAAAATACCATTGCATTCGTCAAGATTTTATCTTTCTAATAGTGCCTTCCAATCAGATGTCACTATTTTACATGATTTTTGACGACGATTTCTGTAAACCTTGCGATTGGACAGTTTTTCAACCAATGAAACAGCCCATTTGTCAACCGAGATAACGCCCACTATATCAAATATTTTGATAGATTTCTTTACACCATTTTGTAGAGAACAGTTTGACCTTACTAACGGTGGTAATTAAACTAGAATATACCTTTTTTTTTTACGTCCAGACAGCAGTGTAAAGTACATAATTACGGCGTTCTGGTGAGACCGTCTGGCGCCTCTCGCTCCCATGTTTTTCAAGTGACCCTTCCTGCCCGTAGTATATCGTCGGGGAAGTTTTATTAGATTGATGTCATTTTTTTATTCAAATAGAGATAACTCAAACACTTTTGTGAACTAAGGAAAGACAAGTATACCGTTCTTTTCTTTGATTTATCCTCTACACATTGTTATAATAATATTTCATTTCTGGGCAAAGCATATATTAGTAAATTACGTTTCAAACTAGGCCTAGTTTTGTTAGCAGTCGTGTATTTGGAACATAAAAACTGTTTTTTTCAAAATAAGAAATTTGTAATTGATAAATGTTTTATACAGTTCTATTTAGAACTAAATTACGATACTTTTTTACGCTTACGAAAAAATTACAAAAAATTTTTACTACTTGTTATGTAGGCCTAAAGTTGAACTTTTTCCTTTCGTTATTGAACATTTTTTGCTTTCTAAGGTAATAACTTTTTCAATTTAAAAAAAAAACTAATTTTTAGTGGCATTTTTGAATTTTTTGAAATTTTTTCTACAAAAAAGCTATGGAACACTTAAAGATTGTGGTTCATTTACTATTTTTTTAGAATTTAAAAAAAAAATGCTTGCAAAACGCTAAAAACCGTGTTTTCAATTTTCGCTATAGCACTGCCATATGTTTAAGGCTAAGAACCGTAAATCTTCCCTGAGTATCATGAGCAATATATTGTTCCCAAAATCTGAAAACTAAATAAAAACGAAACCACTACAAATTAAAAACAGCTAAGACCAAAAAATAATGCATAACAGAAACAAAACTATTTCAAATTTAAAAATTAGTTCTTGAGGAAAAAATAAGAAAGCACAATAAACTTTAAACCAACGGGAAACTTTTTGGAGATAAAATAAGACGCCAATAAAGAAAAACTCCACTCAACTGTTGTATAACATAACAAGTCTTCTTCAAACTTAGCAGAGGCGTGTCACAAGTACTGATTCGTTACTTTGCAGACACACAAAGTAATCGCTACTAACGGCTCAAAGTAGCGGTTATGGCTACTTTAATGTACTTAGGTGCGGTGTAGATTCTCCGAATGCTTCGAATCCGCATTGTGAGTCCGGTCCAGTACCGATAGTGCATTCGCAGTAGCCTCGGTAGCGATGGAGTTGGAATGAAATGGAATGTATCGAGGGAATATAAATCCGGCAATATCGGCGGCCGTGGCGACCGTGTACACGAACGTATTTGCAGAGATCGGTGGAGGCCGGGCTCCGGGCTCGGAATCAGAATCGTCTTTCACGGATTCGACTCGATGCTGATTCCAGTGCCGAGAATCGGTGGAATCGACTTTTGGAATAGAGAATCGACCCATCCCTAATTAATATTAGTTACCATTTATGCCGACTTTAATTTATTTAGTGTATATGATATAATTTATACCTACTATATTTTCTGGAAAAAATATTCTACTTATTGTTATTAAATCTTAATTTATCTCTTATTGTCCTTTTAAAATATTTGTTATTTATTTACCGCCATCGTATTCATTTAAAATCATGTTGGTCACAACCTTACAACAGTAACTGTACGATTAGTTTTTACAGGAAGCACAACAATAACCTAAAACGCTCAACATTTTGTTTGGAAAAAACAATGCGAGACATGGCAAGCGAGAACTGTGCTCACATCACGCCTTACTGACAACGCAGATCCCCCTGTGCACACCTATCGCTTTTTCCTTCATAACATGAACAATATTTGTGTTGTCAGAGCCACAATTATTAACAATATTTAAAGTACATATATTCAATTCCCTTATCTATACAATATATATATGGAACATGGTTGCTTGTTTAACTTTCTGTTAACAACGTGTGCTCAGGTCTATAAAAATGTTTGCAAGTAGTGGTAATTGGACAATAGTAATAGACCACAAACAACTTGTAATACGTTTCTTTTTTTAATAGTATTTGTTTAAAAGAAAATCAAAAAGGTTAAAATAAGAGAAAATTGCAAACTTAACAAGGACACAAGAAATATTTATATATTGGTATTTATATTTTTTGTGTCTAATATTATTGTTTAACGCATTGCACAGTCAATAATCAAGCACGCCCAACATCATCAGTAGCTTAAACAACTTAAAACAAGATCAAAATTTAAGTGAGACTCGGTAAAAAATTGTGGCCCCCGGGTCCATGTTAAAACTGACTATCTAATCATGAGTTTATAGGATATCATGTCCTCTATCAATCTTACCCTCCAACACCCACTGCTAGCCAAGCATCGTTAGGTGGCTCGTTCCAGAACGTGCAGTATTAGAGCTCCTTGACAGGACACAAATAAAGATCGCGCCAATTTGTTTCGTTGAACGTTAATCAAAATTTTTATTATTTAAAATCTCATAGATTTTAAAATAATGTAAATTATTACTTTGTGCATAGATCAACTAATCAAATATTATTGTTTGCCTGTGTAAACCAATACTTACAAGATTTTCATTTCGAAATTTAACTAATAGAGTCCCTTTTTTGTCATGAATGCAAGTTGTCTCATTGTCTTCATTGCGAACATATCGCAAGTTTGATGGTGCCATAAGCGACAACTGAGCACTGAATTTAAGAAGAAATTCACAGTCATAGTAAGTGTAGCACCGACACACCAAACTTCGTAAAGAATTCAGTTTCTGAAAAAAAGATTTTAATAAATTTTATGAAAAAAATATGTATATTATTATATTTATTAATTCATCTTATGTTTCTATAAAAACATTAACTAGGGATCTAAAAAAACACAATTTCTACAAATTAGTTGCACATTATCCTATAATATATATATACATATATATATATGTGTGTGTGTGTGTTGACCTTAACAAGTTTACCAAATTATAACTAAAAAATGTATTACAATAATATAAATTTGAGACAAATTTGACATAAAAACTTGATTATTTAAAACATGTAGTAGGCCTACTCATTTGCATTAAATTTTTACTTTTCTATTGTGTACTCTGGGTTATTAATTTTCACTAAAGAAATTGGTAGAGTTGATTTTAACAATTTAAACTTTCCAAGACAGACGACATTCTGTGCCAAATAAGATAACATTCTGTACTGAATGTCCATTTGATACTCCAGTACAGATACGTTTACAAAATCTAATATGCACTGAATATGCACTTAATACTGTAGTACAGATACGTTTACAAAATCTAATATGCACTGAATATGCACTTA
>JAGFPH010003584.1:19841-36706 GCA_018207615.1 Philaenus spumarius | reverse complement strand
TTGGTATAGTTAAAGCAATAAACTTTATAGTGTTTTATTATACAGTAGGGTCCCGCTATTCCGAACTAATTTTGACCGAACACTGTTCGGTTTAGCGGGAATTCGGAATAGGCGGATTTTATGAATAATATCAACGTATGACTTGTTAAGGAGTAAATTAAGTGCGGGGACATCTGCTAGTGTCTGTTCTATACAGCGTTGATCGGCTCGGAGGATAGAGAGGAGGAGGTGAAAGCTCAAACTGAACTCACATCACACGTAGATGCGGCAAATATTCTTGACCTCGCCTTAGTGTATATTTACACAATCAGTTTTTTCCTTCCGTTGCGTTACGATTCTGTTTTCTTCTAAAAACGGAAGGGAATGGATAGGTTGTTCAAACTGTCCGTTTTGTCATCCCGCCGTCTGTCCGTTAGTACCGCATCACTTGAAAAAAGATCGAGAAAAACTCAAATTCATTCGAGATAGTGAAAACGAATGATCGCAACTGGCAAGTGGCAAAAACACTACTACACTCGATTCCACCGTGCAGTACAGAGCGCCCATAAGCCATGCTATCCATACGACAGTCTCAGCGATAGTAGCCAACTAAAAAACATCAACTCCCAGATGCAACGCTCTGTCAGTTGACGCAACCCGCATGACAATAAACGAGATGTTCGCTGTAATGGTAGTAGCACGTCTATTCTCCCGTAAGACCTGTACTGCACGGTGAACGTGGAATCGAGTGTAGTGCCTAGCTGTTGTATCTAATCCTTCCTTCTTTCTGAAGGACACGGTGTCCTTCTCACAGGTTGCTTGTTGCGGTAACTTCCTTCCCGCAGAACGGATGGAAAACTTGAAGGAAACCAAACCAGCTTTCATTCCAATTTGGTTTCAGGCGTTTTCATCAAGCTTAGGCTCTATGTGTGTCTCTATTTAACTTATTTGTATAACAATAAATGTATGTTTTTTCACGAACGTCTTTTTAAATTCTCCTGTTTTTATTTTGTTTAAATCGGTATTTTTCTGAACTATGTTCGGAATAGGCGGATTTTCGGAACAGAGGGGTTTGGAATAGCGGGACTCTACTGTAGTTAAAAAAAATTCCAGGGTTTTTCAATGCAAAAGTGGGTCAGACTCTCGCGTGTTAAGGTTCTAGAAATAGTTGATTTTATTCATTGCTAGGGACCTGAAAAAATCGCATTTTGCGATAAGAGCGATTTTTTGCAAAATCCCAGGTTTAATTGCGAAAAATGCGAAATCCACAATTTTTTGCGAAAAAGACGATTTTTCGCAAAATCGGTGATTTATTATTACTAAAATCGTAAATAAAGATTGTTTCCAAAATGGCGTAAATACTAACAGTAGCTTGTTTCGTTATTATATAGTTTTATTAATGCAATTTTTCATAAAAGAATACAATTTAAGACAGAGGTTATGCTTAGTAGGCCTACTATATTTCGTTTCTGTATACAAAGTTTTAAGACGCTATTTTAACGGATCGGACTGACATGTAAATAGTTTTTTGATTGCATGATAATTGATTGTATACAGATCGCAATCGACTTTAAACATCCTGACAACAATTAATTTTCATATTGGATTCAAAGCTTTTCTTGTCTCGCGGACAGTAAAAAAAGTCCCGACGGCCAAGCATCATTCGTTTCATTTTTAGTGAGCAGTGAGCTATGATTTCGAATTCCGTTTATTTACAATTAGACGTTAATTTTATGAAGTTATAGTAGAGCGTAGATTTTCAGAACTAATTAGGACTGAGGGACTTCTGACAATCAATTTGTTCGGATAATTAAATTCACTGTGTACTCGTTAATGTTTTAATGACTGGCAGCGTCCGGTCCGGCTGACGCGACAGCTGCCGCTGTTCCGTTGAGCGCATACACTCCCTTAAGTCTGGAACTCGGCAGCGCCCGGCTGACGTAACAGCAGCCGCTGTTCCGTTGAACGCATACACTCCCTGAAGTCTACAACTCGTTCTACAACTACAACTGGACTATGACTATGCGAGACGTGAGACTATGCGAGTTTTTGTATGTGTAGACTATAATTAAAAAATAAAATTTTCTTGTAACTATATTTTTTCTTTTTCTTTTCTATAAAATTATATTTTACAGGGTTGCCACAAACCTGGAAAGTCAGGTAAAATTTTGGTAATGTTTTAGTTTGTGTAAATTTTGTGTTTTAATTATTTTAGTTTAGGTTTTAGTTCCTTTGTGAGGTTCTTCAAATTTCAATTTATTTTCATACTTTTAAATACCTTGCAAGAATGCAACTATTTTAGTTTTTAGTTCCTCGGTGCAATTATTTCATTTGAAGCACATTTCATGAAGTAGTAATTTGAAGCATACATTAATAATTTATTAATTTAGTCTTTCAGATATTGAGTGAAGTTAGTCAGAATTTTCTTTATTGTATTTATATTATTTTGTATTTATTGACCTGTATTTTATAGCATGAATGTTACATAATACTTTTATGTATATATATATATATATATGTTTTTTAAACTCCCTAAATTCTTAGTTTTCTAACTAATTGTTGAATTTTCTGTGGGAATGATTTAAAAAACTTTTAGTTTGTAATTAAGCTTTTTATATTAATTATGAATGAGTACAAAATGCAGAAGAATAAATGCTATTTTACCAAAATAGATGCTATTTTCCCAGAAAATAAATGCTATTTTTCCAAAAAATAAATGCTATTTTTTCCGGTCCACATCATTGCTCTCTTTGCTTATGTTGACGATTACTATTTCAGGGAAATCTCTCTTAATTAAATGAAATATTTATTTTATTCTTCAGTTACCATTAATTCATAATCTAAGAAATTATGAGTCCATGATAGCTGAAGTATGAGACAAATAATATAGATACAAATAACGAGAGAATACTACAGCGATGGTAGTGCCTGATCTGGTAGTAGACTGCCATTTCTCAGTATTCAATTTTAACTTGAATTTTTCATCAAAAAATCTTATCCACTATTTGAGCTTTCTCTGAGTTAAAATTTATGATCGGCTTTGAGATTAGAAATCGTTTAAAGTGTATGTATTTTTACAATCCTTTTTGTTTACTTTATTCTTGTCAGCTAAAAAACATATTAGGCCTACAAACATAAAACTATATTTTAAAGTATCACTAACTATCTTGGACTCTTGGTCTGAATGGTTGCTACTTTATTATAAAAGTTTAATCCTCTATTAATTTATAAATATAGGCCTATTGACGATGAAAACTTAAATGAATTTAAAAACAAACAATTATATAATTTTGCCAAAATGACTGAATTTAAAATATCCGGGATTAAAATCATTGATTTAACCTTTTGAACTCAGTCCGACATCGCTAATTTGCCGTTGCGCTCCACTGTCGGATTCATTCCGACACACGTTTTAATATTATTTCTATGTTCTAAACGAGTGTAAAATCTGTGGTTTTCGGTCTAATGAGACTTCAATGTTGTTAAAACAGTTTAGAAACCAGTGACAGATTATATTGGCTGTGGAATATATTTTATATCTCTCTGAAGTTGAGCAGCTGTTTGTCATGATCGAGAAATACAAGTAGCAAAGTCTGTTATCTCGCGTCTTGTAACTTTTGTTCTCGCTTTTTCAAGTGGTATTTATTTTTATTGTACGTTACTGTTTCGCAGTTTTGTAAAGCTGTTTTGCGTAAATTTTGTTTATGTAAATAATCTTGTAAAGATATTGTTTTTGTTTTATTTTGTGTTGAGAAATGGCAACTTTTTAAACTATACGTTACCATGGTTATGTACCATTATTTCGCAAAAATGTTATTGTTAAAATACATTTTTGAATAAATTTAATGCAATTGACATATTTAAACAGACATATTTACTGTAAATACTATTTTCCTAGCTGTAAACATTTTTATTGCTACTTTTAAATTTATAAAAAAAAACATATTTTTTCATTTGTTTGACCTAATATATTCAAAATAGGCCTACTCAATAAAAAATTTTTGTTAAACCTCAAGAATATTTTTTAAATTATTTATTAAGTCACATTTAGTGTAATAAAGTATTTTAAAAGCTCTAAACTCTATTATTCTTATGTCAAATTTCTTTACAAAACTAAATAATTTATTGATTTGTCTTACAAATTATATTCATAATAGGCCTACTCAATGAAACATTTTTTATTTAATCTTTCAAATATTTTTTCCTTATTCTCTGTTTTATTCCGAACAAAATGATATATAATAAGTTATGTTTACTATTTATAGTAATTTTTTGGCGAATTTACATAAATAATTCTGCAAACAGTAATATTTTAATTAGATCTGGTGAAGTAGCTAAGTGTCAAATAAATAGAATGCAAAAGGTTAAGTAGGCCTATGATTAAAATGTATGATATTTTGTTTTGTTTTAAAAATGTATTTAAAGGTCTTTAAAATGTATTAAAACCCTTCAACGTGTTTTGCCGTATGTGATACAGTGGGATTTCCTTCCCATCGGCGCGTTTTGACGAATAAAGTATGCTCAGGAACATTCCATCAGATTCTTCCATCTAGCAGCTAAACTCGGAACTATCTCGAAGCGATCGATATTGCAGTATGTTGTAGACTAAATTTCTGATTGAAAAATGAAAGAAAAAACAACAACATACGATACTTCTGTTGCCTTTGGTGTTGAAATTATTTACCCGACAAGTTTGTGATATTGTTGGAATTTTGTTTACTAGGTCTTTGTTTACATTTGATCACTTATAGTGTGTCTTATGTAGGTTAGTTTATTGAATACGTTCTGAAATCGTGTTTTAAGTATTTTATATTGGTTTTATTAGTGTTTTTTTTTTACTTGTATGTAAAATAAATTTTTTATTATAATGTTATTTTTGTGTGTGTTATTTTTAGAACTACTATTTATTTGTAAAAGAATTATGTTGATAGGGCATACATAACCAAAGTAATAAAACGTTAAGCAATTTGTTTCAAAAATATGGTGCTACTTGAAAAAAACTATGGCGCCCTATTTATGCAAAATATTGCTAATGTTTGTATTACTCTGGTTATATACATGCTATCAACTTAATGTTTTTACCAAATTGTTAAGAAATAAGTAAACTACAATAAACTCAGTAATGTATACCACACCAAAGCTTTTTTTTCGTAATAGTTGTTAGAACTTCAGTTTTGTTTGGCAGTCCTTGAAATACCATAAAAAACTCAAATTTTGATATTCTAAAAATTTAGTTTTGTGTGTTAATTGTAGTTTATTTATTTCTTAACAATTTAGTAAAAAAAATAATGTTGCTAGGATGTATAGAACCAGAGTAATGAAAGTTTTAGCAAAGTATTGCAAAATTAAGGCCAGACTTTGTAAAAAAAGTAACGCACGAGGGATCGGTAATACTATAAAAAGTCCCGCGTTGAAGGGTTAAGTAAAATATTAAATTATAGGCTCTGTACATTTTTTACCCTGTTGAAAATCCCAGTTGGCATGGACTCAGTTGTAGATAGTTTGTTGTTTGTGGGCCTAAGTAATTTCTTTTGAAGAACCAAGTAAACAAAAAGAATTGAAAACAATAAACAACGATTCAAACATATAACAGCTGATTTCGTCCATTAGTTTTAATAATTCAACAAAAATTAAATAAATATTCAAATATAAATATAAATTGTTCAGTTAGTGTACAGTATAACACGCAAGCATCTACTGGTTCCCTATGTAAACGCTTGCGCATAGACTGTTTATGACACTTGTGACAGAGAGTAAAAATGTATCTTTCTTTCTTTCTTCTCAACTGCCGGAGTCGGAGAAGGGAAACTGTTTCTATCAGGCTACCTCATGCTACCGTGGTTGGTGAAAATTTTACGTATACACACAATATGCACTGCCCGTGCGTATAGTGTACATATGATGCATTTGACAGAGAGAGTAGAAAGATTCTCCTACTCTTTCCTTTCAACTGCCAGTTGAAGTCAGAGAAGGGGAAATGTTCCACTTTTCATCTGTTCCAGACCAATTTGCCCTACCGAATTTTTGTAGAGTATTTTTTGAGAGAATCACACAAACATTTATTATGTTAAGAAAGACAAAAAAATGATAGGCAAAGTAAAAACTTCCATTGATCTTGTCATGTATTATACTTCATTCAATATTGCCAGTCACTGAAACACATAGGTACTACTTATATGATAATGGGTCATTGCACGTATTATTGTGTCCAGTTCACGGCTGGACATATATCAATAAAGAAATATGTACAACGTGATCAGTCTGCATAAAGAAAACATTCGGATAGGAGGCTATCACAATATCATTGTTTACTTTTATTGACCAGACATTATGAATTAGTAAGTTCACAGCGGTGGCAATAAAGAAATAGAAAAGTAAACGTAATGTAAACCAACCTGCACAAGAAAAACATAAGAGGATGCAATTAACTCGATGTCATTATGAACAGATTATATTATACACATCATGTACAGCCTACAGTTTTAATAATGTTGCATGTGTCAAATATTATCTGGGATAATACTGCTGGAAAGTGATAGATCTTATTCAAAAACTTACTTGATGTCTAACACTTGGGCCACGAAGTGGAAAATGAAATGAAAATTCTTCTTTCGGCCACCATTCAGGTGCAGGGCATTTATTTAAATCCCTTTGGCTAGCCACTCCTCTACCCATCGAACATTTCACCATAAACGGAACAAATTCTTCCAATTCTGGCTGTAAACAAAAAATAAATAAATTTAGAGCATATAGGTAAATAAATTAAGTTTTTCAGTTTAAATTTAAAACTAGCTATATATCTTATAAATTTTGTCTGAACTATATGGTTTTGAAGAGTTATGAAGCATTTTTAATTTTAAAAATATATTCTTAAGAATTTAAATTATTAGTTTTTTCAAACAACTATAACTCATTAAAATATTACAGGGTGTCCCATAAGTAAAGTGCCAAACTTCGGGGAATGACACTATGGGTCAAAATAATTCTTATCTAGAGAACGGTTTGACTGATTGAGTTCAAACTTGGCACGAAGTTGAACATAACAATGATATATCTCAAGAAAAATAAGCGATTAAATAAAATCATGAGTTTCAAAATGGCGGCTGTTTGAAAATTTCAAACCTAAATTACTCAAAAGGTACATTCTAATAAAAAATGTCAAGATACCTTTTTTGCAGCCCTTTCGATTCCCTTTCGGATGGTGTAACTGTCAAAACAATCGGATGAGGGATAATAGATAAGTTAAAAGATAATGACGGCAAATGTACATACAATATTGTAGTATTTACTGTGTTGTGTAGGATGCAGAGTTGAACAAACCAATTATTAAACATAACTTAACTTACAACTTAATGATTTTATCAATAATATTCACTCTTAAACCTTAAAAATGGATAACAGTAATAATTAACATCCAGAATATTTCCGTGTTAGAATGAAAAATATATTTATACCTGTAACTGGGTTTTTTTTTTCAGTCCCCTGTCTTAGTTTGAAATTCCCCCATAAAGAAACTGTTATGATTTGTAATAATATTAGATTAAGGTTTGGCGACACTGCGAGGTCAGTCATGAGCGGACACTGGTGTAAGCAGGTTGGTCGTAATAATTGCACTGTCTGTATACTTAAAACAAAGATGTTATAAGTAATTATAAGAGTTATAATTATTAACTTGAACAAACAAACATAACATGGTGGCAGCGGTGAACAAGTGAAGTGATTATTAATTATAAAATACTTTAAACTCATTATACAAGTGAACATGTGGCCGATTGTCGGTAAGTTTTATTATAGACACATAAGCCTAAATGTGCACAGTTAAATTTATAAATCTTTAGTGTTATATGGCTAAAATAAGACAGTAAAAATTAGATATTCCTGAATTAAAAGACGTATTTTGTACAATAGCTTATCACTCAAATATTCTTAGTCAAATGTCATTTGAAGGAAACTTGTCTGAAAATTGGACTAAGTTTAAACATAAGTGTTAAATAATTCAACAAACTTTGCCACCTAGATTACGCATTTCCCTTAGCCTAGCAAACTCGGTGGGTAAAAATCTACTTTGCATATATATATAATTTTTCTTACTCTCTGCTGCTTCATTTCACTCATGAGGCTTATGTTAAATTTTAATCTCATGAACTATTCTTCCTGGCAATTAAATTCATCTGGACGGTTTTTGCAATAAAGAGGTTTGACATTACGTCAACATTTTTAAAGCGATTTTAAGGTAATAAAGTGTACAACTTGCATAATAATCAGGCAGACCCATGGAGGCTGCATTATTCATTCCTTTTTTTCTCTTCTTCTTCTTAAGTATTTTCTGTTCTTGTGTATATTAAGTTTTTTATTGTTTTAGGATTTAGAAGTAATATTGTTTTGGTTTTTTTCTCTTTTGTGTATTTTATAGTATTTAATGTATTTCTTCTTAAGTTTTTTCTGTTGTTGTGTATATTAAGTTTTTTTTATTGTTTTAGGATTTAGAAGTAGGCTAATATTGTTTTGGTTTTTTTTTCTCTTTTGTGTATTTTATAGTATTTAATTATTGTGCCTTTCTCATTATAATAAAAGGAATGAAAAAAAATATATATATATTTATTTATAAATAAATACATGCGAGCACATACAAATGTAGATATCGTTCAAATCTTGTTAGAGTAAAATCATTCTGCACCTTATCACAAGTCCTGAAACATGATCCACCAGCAATTCTCGCCCACTTGGAACCTATTTTTGTGTACCATCAAGCTGCTAAACCAAATTTGGAAGTCCTGAAATTTCTTTCTGACGGCCCAGCCACCCGATACCGCAATAAATGATTATTTTACATGTTTGGAACTATGATCAGCCTGTGCTTTCCCAAACTTAAACACTCTACGTGGAACTACCTGGAAGCCGGGCACGGCAAAGGAATGCCTGACGGTATTGGCGGAACGGTTAAAAGAACTGCTGACAGGCTTATAAAGGAAGGAATTGGATTCTTCGAAGATCTTGTAACTTATTTGAATGAAAACCTCAGAAGTATTCAGATTGAAGTTGTTGATGAAGATGACATATTGAAAAAAAGAAGAAACATTGACATGGATATTGTCACACCTTTCAAACGGACCATGCAATCCATCAGATAGTCCACGTTCATAAAAAAAAATCAAGTAACTCTTTGGATGAAGTTCATGAGTTGTTTTCGATGCTTACATGCAAATAAGGATGTACTTGATGAAAACAATAAACTAGCTTGTGCTCATTATTCACTAGGGGTTTTACAGTATAATTTGAAGGCTCAAACTGAATCATTGAGCCATGAATATTTAAACTGAATAGAGGCTATAAATATTTAATTTTAAAAAATTGGATCACTGAGGGACTAAGAGTAAGAGGAAAAGAGAACTACATTGTATGATAAAATGTTCAAATGATCCAAGTTTACTCCAATATTATAAAACGTATAAAAAAATTTTAAGAAACTTGTTAGCCTAGCAAAGAAAAGAACTTATTGTGACATAATACACAAATCAGAAAATAAAAATAGAACAGTTTGGTCTCTTGTAAAGTCTGAGCTTGGTGGTAAGGCTAAAGAAACGAAATAATATCAGATTTGGAAATTGGACACGGTCTTGTTGAAAACGGCCAGGTGATTGCTGGTTATTTGAATGATAAGTTTATTAATGTAGAAAACGAAATTAATGTTAGAGCTTCTGCTAAAGATGCCCAGCAGTTTTTGTTCAGATCAAGAAAAAATAAATCGGCCATTTTTGAACCTGAACCAGTGACAATAGATGACATTAAGAAAATAATACTAAATCTAAAAAATAAAAGATCTGTTGGGTGGGATGAAATTCCAGTAGATTTATTAAAGAGATCGGTTGATTATATAAGTTATCCATTATGCCTCATATTAAACCAATCATTGAAATATGGTGTCGTCCCATATAAACTTAAATATGCAGAAGTTAAACCATTATTTAAAAGCGGGGACAAGAGGAATCCAGATAATTATCGACTTGTGTCATTGTTGCCGTTGGATTCAAAGATTTTTGAAAGAGTTATCTATAATCAAATTATGTTCTTTATACATTTTGATATCCTTATTAGAGAACAGTTTGGTTTTAGCTGCTTGTAGCTTGGTAGAAGAGATTGTTGAAGATATGGAGGATTCGGGTAGTACTGTTGGTATTTTTTGCGACCTATCAAAGGCCTTCGATTGTGTTGTACACAATATTTTAATAGACAAATTAAAATATTATAACTTTCCAAAAATGCAATAGCATAGGTAAAATCTTACTTGTCTGGACGAAAACAAAGAACTGTGGTGTATACAAATAATAGGAAATACATATCTCCCTGGAAAGACATAAAATGTGGCGTTCCACAAGGATCAATTTTGGGACCATTTTTATTTTCAATTTATATAAAATGATTTAGCGTCAAACACAAGTCCTGGTATTATTTTATTTGCTGACGATACAACTACAGTTGTTAAAGCAACAAATTTGAAGGACCTAGCTGACTTGACTGAAAGGACTATGAACGAACTTTCTAGTTGGTTTGCTGCAAATGGGTTAAAGTTAAATGGTAAAAAAACTCAAACCATCAAATTTCAATCAGACAGCCAATAGAAATGAAGGTCAGTTTTGAAGGTGTAGAGCATAATTCCATAGATATGACCAAATTTTTGGGACTTTATATTGACAAAAATTTGAACTGGAAGCCTTTTATTAAGATACTTTCAACAAAATTTACTACTTCCTGCATCCAAATGTCGGTATTGAGAAATACAATTGATTTAAAAACCAGAGTAATGATTTACCATGGCAGTTTTTGCTCTGTCATGCAATATGGAATTTTGCTTTGGGGAGGTGCAACAGGATTAATTTCAATTTTTAAAATTCAGAAAAAGTATGTCCGTTGCATGTATTGTTTGAGTAAAACTAGTTCATGCAAAACAATTTTTAGAGAGAGGAGACTGTTGACACTTCCATCTTTGTATATTTTGAAACTTATTATTTATTAAAGCCAACCATGATGTTTTGTTGAATGAACAAAATGTTCATCAATATGGGATTTGGAACAAAATAAACTTCCAACTACCTAAACATCGCCTTAATATATATGAAAGAACAAGTGAATATATGGGCAAAAAAATGTCCAATAAGCTTCCTCTGCACATTAACCCTCCAAGTGCTAACGTCGCATATGCGATGTATAAAAGCCGCGTTACGGTGCTAACATCGCATATGCGACGTTTGCGCAACACATTTTGTAAATGTGTACGACGCCGCTATTTTTAATACAATCGGATACTTCTATGTATGGTTGTGTTTGGAAAGAGTCACTTAATTTATAATTCAGAGTTTCATAGCGATATCAACTCAAAAAAACCTTCGGCAGAATTGTCAAATCAAGTATCTATACACGGTATATAGTCGTGTAGTAGGCCTACGCGTAGATAGACGCTCGGAACTCGGATTTTGTTTGTTTATCCACATAGTTCCACATAGTTGTTATTCATTTTTAGTTTTAGTTTAGATCAGTTTATTTTTATTTGTTTTTGTAAATGTTTATTCATTTTTGAAGTAATTATGACTGAACTTAGAAATTCAAGTGCTATTAGAGGTGCGTTTGAAAATAGTGGCTTTTAGAGAATTTGAACTGTAAATATTTTTTCTTCTTTTTTTTTTCTTGTATATAATGTGTGTGTTATTCCTTTATAACAAATTAAAACCATAAATATTGGGCCTAGACAGTACTTTTATATCTTTAGAGGCAAGTTTTTCTTCTTTGTGCAAAAAAAAAACATTTTTTTTTTATAAAAACCATTTTTTTTCAGCAAAGTAGTAGTGTTATGTATATTTCTATTCACCATAAAATTGTGCAACTTTTGGCTATATTGAATTTTCTACATTACTTTTTTTTACATATTTTGAGTGAGAGGTTTT
The DNA here is from genome assembly GCA_018207615.1 of Philaenus spumarius. Lineage (NCBI taxonomy): Eukaryota > Metazoa > Arthropoda > Insecta > Hemiptera > Aphrophoridae > Philaenus > Philaenus spumarius. The sequence continues at coordinate 24,788 of JAGFPH010003584.1, read as the reverse complement.
AGAACACAAAAAAAATATTTTTTTTTATTTCTACTTTGGTCAAAAAAAAGTATAAAAATTATAAGGTAAGCCTGTTAAAGCTATTTACTGTAAAGAGCATGTAATTGTGATTAAAATGATATATAATAAGTCTTACTTTACTGTTAGTGAGTATTTTATAATGATTTTAGTTAATAAGCATGCACGGAACCAAAAAACCCTTAGCACTAAAGAGCAATATAGTCAGCACTTGGAGGGTTAAGGAAATTAAAAATGTTTGTTTTTTTTTTAATGTGTAAAAGAGTTTTTGATAGAGAGAGCTTACTATAATGTTAATGAATTTTTAAATGATAATGTGATGTTTTAAATTTGTAATTAGGTTAGTATAAATTTGCTTTAAGACACTCTAAATATTACCTGTTTTTATATTTTCTATGTTTTGTTTGTTGACAATATTACCTGTTTTTATAGCTATAGCTATATTATAAAATGTAATGTAACAGTAAAATAAATATATAAAAATAAAATAAATGAAGAACTGGAAAAGAGTCTGAGCGTAGAAAGTACAGAAAAAACCAAAGAAAAACCATTCTCTGAAAAACCAGTTGGAAAAGGAAAATCTAAACATTTCCAGATGAAGAATTGAGAGACGTTGTTCCAGGAGCATTTGTGTTGCTTAAGTTATTAACAGAAGGGAAATCAGTAAATGAATATAGATATGTTTGCAGTGTACTTGGTAAAGACAATGAAGTTGGTGAGATAATAGTACAAGGAATGAGACTAAATAGTGAAAATGGAAAAGAGTTTGTCATTTCAGGTTACTCTTGAATCTATTGTTCAAAAACTTGACGATCCAAAACTGTTCCTAAAAAAAAAAAGAGTACCGGTAGTTACTTATGTTTTTGATAAGCCCATTGATGTCTTCGAAAAAAAGTAGGTCTAAGTTTTGTGTTTAGTTATAACTCATGTAGCATAATGCTGTAGTCACGGAATTGTGTATTTAGACTATTTTGGTACAATACCTGTAAAAACAGTTCCAAATTGTCGTGGGTTCCACTACATGTTTCGAAACAAATGTTCCATCATCAGGTGGTATAAACATGAGTAGCTCCATGATAGGATTGCTTAGCAGTAGAAACACATGCACATGACAAAAAAGTAATAAAACAAAAACGAACGAACAATACATTGATGGCCTACCGAACACGCCACTATCAAGAGACGGGCTTGTGATATTGTGTGTTCAGTAGGCCTACCATCAATGTATTGTTCGTTCGTTTTTTTTTAATTTGTTCATTTTTTGTTGTATGTGTTTGTACTTTTCAACAATCCCATCATGGGGCTAAACTCAGGTTTATTGTTCCAAAACCCGTAGTTAGGCCTACGACAATTTGGAACTGTTTGACAGGTATTGTACCAATATAGTTTTTGAGTTTAAGTGAACTTTTTAAATCGTATAGTAAGAATGGCCCCAATTCGCAAAATCATATTATTTTTTTAATAGAGCCCTAGTAACTCCCAAGTTTTATGTTTCATTCTTGTTATAAAAAATTATGGTAAGAGTAACCCTAATTTGCAAAATGATATTACTTTACCAATAAATAGAAATAAGATGAAGTTATTTTAGTCATTTTTGTGTTCGAATATTAGGATAGCACAATATCACATAATTATGAACTCTGTAAACTGTGGTGTTTAAAAGTATAATACAATAATAAGTTTATCATTTCAGTTTTTTGTTTTCAAGTTCTTTCATTTACCCGTAACGTTTTTCAGTACCCTGCCAACTGTATCAGTCCTCTGTCAGCCAAAATTTTAAAATCAGGACTGTAGGCCTAATTAGGCACTTTGCGTTTTGCCCTTGATTATACAAGTTTTGGAAGGTATTTACAACCAATAAACCATATGAAATAGTTAATATATATATATATATAAACATTTTTTGTTTTGAAATGTAGGAGCTGAAAAAGCACTTTCCTGGAGATTTATCTAGAAAAAAGATCGAGAAAACAAATTCCTTCGAGATAACGAAAACGAAGGAGAAAAACGGATGAAAGCAAGTGGCAGGTGGCAACATCACTACTAGTGCCAGCTGTTGTGTCTAATATTTTGTTCTTTCTGACGGACCCCCGGTATCCGTTTCACCTGACGCTTGTTACGGTAGCTTCCTTCCCGCAAAACGGATGGAAAACGTGAAGGAAACAAAACCAACTTTCAATCCAATTTGGTTTCAGGCGTTTTCATCAAGCTTAGGCTCTATGTATGTCTCTAATTTAACTTATTTGTATAACAATACCCTAAATGTACGTTGTTCACGAACGTCTTTTTAGTTTCTCCTGTTTTTATGTTTAAAAAAATCAGTATTTTTTCTGAACTCTGTTCGGAATAGGCGGATTTTTGGAATAGCGGGATTCTACTGTATAATTGAATAAGTTTTTAGCTCTCAAGTGTAGAATTACTGCATTTTCTGTCATTAAAAAAAACCCAGCCAAATCTTTTCAAAATGTGATTCTACTGTCTTGAAAATAGCTCGTTTTTTCAGCAAACAAAAACAAGTAAAACGGCACCCCATATGACTAAATCAAATATTAATATCGACCGTCGACGTTTCACTACACTGATGTCATTTTGTTATTCAAATAAAGATAACTCAAACACTTTTGTGAACTAAGGAAAGACAAGTATACCGTTCTTTTCTTTGATTTATCCTCTACACTTTGTCATAATAATATTTCATTTTTGGGCAAAGCATATATTAGTAAATTACGTTACAAACTAGGCCTAGCTTTGTTAGCAGTCGTGTATTTGGAACATAAAAACTCGTGTTTTCAAAATGAGAAATTTTAAATTGATAAATGTTTTTAAACAGTTCTATTCAGAACTAAATTACAAAACTTTTTTACGCTTACGAAAAAATTACAAAAAATGTTTACTACTTGTTATGTAGGCCTAAAGTTGAACTTTTTCCTTCCGTTACTGAACATTTTTTGTTTCTTGAGCTAATAACTTTTACAATTTTACATCAATATTTTTTTTAATTGCATATAAGAATTCTTTGAACTTTTCTCTACAAAAAAGGTATAGAACACTTTTGGATTGGGATAGAATTACTATTTTTGGCAAATTTTTTAAAATATGCTTGCAAAACACTAAAAACCAAAACGCTATAACCAGGGCAGGTCTAGGGTTAAACTCTACAAAACGAAGCTATAACCAAAGTTTCATCAACGCACTAATTTTTTATTTTAATTATTCTTGTTTTGCCTGTCCGATATCAGAACACTTGTGGGTTATTTGATTAAATCAGAGGCTACATAATCTTCAGTTGTACTCGGTTACAATTCTGCTACATGTAATTGCTACACATTAGCATTTATCATGTAAAGAAACTGTATTTAACATTAACTGCCATTTAAATTCGACTACACATTACATTTTTGTTCCTAAATACTATTTAACATTACATTTTAACCGTTTTAAAATAATGATCAGCCGATTTTAACAGAAACCAATATTACCAGAGTTATTTTTTCGAGTGACACAGGTTTTCCATTGGCAAAGAGTAAAGGTAAATTGGTAGTGAAGGTCTTCTCATTTTCTGCGTCTTTTGTCGTGTTTCTGAGATTTATAGATCTGTTTTCTCCTTTCATGATTATAGAATAAACCCCTGCACGTAATCTGAAAGAAACACAAAAATATTTTGTAAGCAATCTTTGTTGATACAATATACGACAATTAATTAGTAAACTGAGATAAACTATTGGCTTCGTATGAAAAACAAAAAGTACAGTAGAAGAAACATTGCAGATTTGTGGGAACCAAATGAAACATAAAGTACTGTTAAAAAGATGGAGTATTTGGCGTGCCGCAATAATTGTTGTGATGCACTGAAGATCACCACGTTTAGGCTCGGTTATGAATTTCTAAGCTTGTCTCTTAATCTGTGTGTAGGCTTACAGGGGTCCACAATGCGATGCACGAGGGTGCAGGCACCATTTTGGGAATGCTTCGAAAGCTGTGGTCGGACTTTCGCTAGCTTGGGGCCATAAATTGTTTAGATTTAGTTTATAATATAATTATAGCCGGCAAAGTTTATTTCTTTGCGTCGCTACAGACTTCGCAGGGGCCATTATGACAATGAGTAATCCCGTATCGTAGTTTGAATAGGGTCGATTGAGGTTAGGATTGCAGAGAATATGGTTGTGGCCTAGATTAACCCTATATTAATTTTATGAATGTATATTGATTGCCAAAGCAGGTTACCATGTGTGGTTCTTCTGACTTGGTGTGTGGTTCTAAATATAATTGTAAAAGTTGTCAGTGATCCACGGTCTTGTTTTAAGAATACTGACGATGGCTCTTCGATCCCTAATTTACCATATTTAATAAGTGTCTCATATGTTTCAGTTAGTAGCAGGAATTGGTTACTGACAATTAATTTTTTTACTTTTCTGCCAACCAACCAGAAAAGTCTAATTTTATGTCTTCCCAATTATTATAAGTTTTATTTTAATAACTGACTTATAAAAATTACTGTATAAGCATAGCTTTTAACAATAGACTACTTATGTGTCGTCAAAATGAAGATGCACCATTTGCAGTATCTGACAAAATAGGTGCATGTTTTTTATAGGTGCTTTTTTTATTTTTTTTTTATTGAATAGTTTGATGTATAACTCTTTTTTTAAATAAAGCCTTAAAATATGCTAAGATACAAAATTACAATTAAAAAAATAATTACAGCATTATTTTAGTAGCCTACAGTAAAAAAAAAAAATATTTGTTAGTAGTTAAATTTACGATACATAAGTAATCCCGTGACAAAATTTTGACATAAGTAATCTAAGGTTAATAATATTTAGTATTTAACTAGTGGACCGGGCAATGCTTTGCTATTGCTTGATTTACCTAACCTAAAATTATATTCAGTTTTTGATCCAAATCAGTTGTTGATCAAAATCAGCTGTT
>JAGFPH010003584.1:0-19741 GCA_018207615.1 Philaenus spumarius | reverse complement strand
ACTCATCACGAAATCTCAAAAACCACCAAATGGATTGGAATGAAATTGTATTATGTAGCTTCCTCTAGGGCCATAGGTGCTCGCTAAGAAAGGTTTTAAAAATCAAAATTTTAGGGGGGTTCAGGGAGGTCAAAGTTACTAAAAATCCCCATAAGAAATACATAGTATAATATATTTATTGATATATTTTTTTGGTTAATATACATTTAACTTTGATTTGTCTATCCGTTCAAAGATGGATCGGGCCAGCTAGTAGATTATAATTTGATTAGTGGACTTATAGATGCAACATAAATCAAATCTATTACATTAATAGTATTCTCATGTAACAAGAGGAGAGGCCCCCACAATTTGTTTGTTTTGCTATTTTTCAGCCCCGACAAAAAACCCAATCAAAAATATAAATCTCCATTTGCTTTACTATGTACCCTACCATTCTAGTTTTCGAGTATACTAACAATCCAGTATTCATTCGACAATCTAATAAAATAATTGAATACTAATTATTCAAATAGCTGATTTTACTAATCGGACAATCTTATGAGGGCCTACGAAACAAACCGCATCTATTCACAGAAATTACTTTCCTCCTGACCAAACAAAGGGTCGTACAAAAAATAGTTTCAAATAAAATGTGACTTGAACTATGTACAACTTTCTCGCAAGGTGTTTTCATTTGGCCTAAAAATAAAAATGTTTCACGCTTTGAATATTAGTGGTCATTTCTTTTATTGTATCAAAAACTGTTACAACTATAACCTGTTATACATTTTTTATAAAACAAACTCGTACACATTTATATTTCTAATAGTTTTCTTTAAAAGGTGATATAAATTATTTATATATATTGTATGCAAGAAGGTAAAATTTAAGATCAAGTGATATGCACTCCGTTACAGAATTATACCGTTTTGAGTTAAAAGAAGCGGAATTCGTGAAACTAGTTTTCGTTGAATTGGTGTACCACATGTCAGGAAGAAATAGAAGGGAGGCCGCACACACACATTCCTAGTTTGCAGCTACTCTGCCTTGATTTTTAGTAATAATAATATTTACTTTGGGTATTAAACGTGTTAACTAAATGATATTACGTACCCACCCTATCTATATAGCTCTTCTACAAAACTATAAATAATTAATAATTTTGTACATTTTACAAATTTTAATTTAGCCTACATACATTTCACTACTAGAATAAAACAAGAACAGAACTTATGGACTGGATTTTTTTGATTTTTCAGCTTACAGATTAACCCTCAAAGTGGCAGACTGCAGTCTTTCGTGCTCAAATCCAACCTGCTTGAACCTTAGAGAGAATCTGCATAATTGATAATTTAATCCACTTAAAATCATCCAATCGTAATAAAACTGGCACCATTGGAAAGGAAATGAATTAAACTTTAATTTTTGTATTTACAACTTTTTCGTAAAACGTATATTTACATATACGTAATCATCGTTTTAAAATATGCATATCGTGCTACAGCTATTTCCGCGGGCGAATCTGCATACAATTGTACTGTTATTTCCCACTTCTTCAACGTTGAAACCCCCCCTACTAAAGTATTTATATCAAGATTATAAAGCTACCATTGGATTCTTCAAGATTTTATCTTTCTAATGGTGCCTTCCAATCAGATGTCACTATTTCACAGGATTTATTTATACAATGTCTGTAAACCCTTGCGGTTGGACAGGTTTTCAACCAATGAAACAGCCCATTTGTCAACAGATATTACGCCTACTCTATCACAAGTTTTGACAGATGGTTTTACTCCATTTTGTAGAGAAAAGACTGACCTTTCTAACGGTGGGAATTGAACTAGAATAAACCAGTTTTTTTGTTTGTCTAGACAGTAGCGAAAAGTACATGATTAGAGCGATCTGTTGTGACCGATTGCTCCGTCTTGTTCCCACGTAATTCAAAGCACCCTTCTCGTAAGACCTTTACCGACGGCAAAATGTCATTTGATTCATGTCATTTTGTTATTCAAATAAAGATAACTCAAACACTTTTGTGAACTAAGGAAAGACAATTATACCGTTCTTTTCTTTGATTTATCCTCTACACTTTGTTATAATATTTCATTTTTGGGCAAAGCATATATTAGTAAATTACGTTTCAATCTAGGTCTAGGTTTGTTAGCTCAGTCGTGTACTTGGAACATAAAAACAGTTTTTTTCAAAATAAGAAATTTGAAATTGATAAATGTTTTTATACAGTTCTATTTAGAACTAAATTACAAAATTTTTTTACGCTTACAAAAAAATACAAAAAAATGTTTACTACTTGTTATGTAGGCCTAAAGTTGAACTTTTCCTTTCGTCACTGAACATTTTTTTGTTTCTTGAGCTAATAACTTTTACAATTTCAAAAGAAACTAATTTTTAGTGGCATATTTGAATTCTTTGAAGTTTCTTCTACAAAAAAGCTATTGAACACTTTTGGATTTTTTTCATTTACTATTTTTGGCGAATTTTTAAAAATATACTTGCAAAACGCTATAAACGGGCTGGCCAATTTTAGCTTTAACGATGCCAGTTCTAGGGTTAATAATTAATGTACATGCTAAGATTTTAAGGATAAACAAAAGGTTATTAATGTACCTCAACCCTGCTAAATTATCTCTAACCGCCAATGCCTGTAAGTATTTAAACTATTTTTTTATTTGCAATCAAATTAACTTCACTTCATAGACTACATATTGTGTTAGGAATCTGATATGATTAAATTTGTCATGCAATGTCAAATGCCGTAATGAATTAGCCTAGGATAAGGAAAATAAACAATTTGTTTTATTTAATAAGGTCTCCACCTATAGCCGCCCTTTCACCTACTTCTTTAACTGGGTATCAGTTTAAATGCGCTATATGCTGCATAGACTAAATATGTTACGAAAAAAATACACCTCCTTTTTATTTATTTAAAATAAACTAGGCCTAATTTATTAAAAAATGCATAGATCTGAATATAAAATGTTCTAATGTAAAAGTAATTTTTAAATACATACTTTATAATAATGAACAATGTTAATTTCAACATTATTGATTGATTGCACTCATATGATATACCTACATGTGAGGAACTTTTCAAAAAGTTCTCATGTTTCTTTTTTGCTCAAGTGTGATTGTTTCAGAACTGAATGGGTTATTGATACCACTAAATTTCTCTAAATCATCATGTGTTATATGTTTGTTAAGAAGAGCCTTAACTTTGAAAGTTATTCAGAAAAATTGTTTTCCATTCATCTTTCAGTTTCAACTCTTTAGATTTCAAAGACCGACAGAGGGAAGAAAATCTTTAGGGACAATCTCCTTTCTCAACGGCATTTTCCACCAAGAGTTTTTTTTTTAACCTACTTACCTTGCCTGACAGTTAAATATAACATTTGTGTTAAGTCTGTACAGAGACATGTTGAGAATGTTTAGCCTTTCAAAAACGTCTGAGGCAAACCAAAGTTTTACTAAAAACCCTTCATTATGAAGAACTTAGCCTACTTGCTTCTCTAAAACCTTCTTCATTTAGGAAGATATATTTCATTTTTAAATTCAAAAACTCTGAATAATTTGCCAAGAGACAGACAACGAGAAGTGCATCAGTACAAAAGGCATGAGCATTAATTAACTTTCTACATACAGTAATGACATTATTTTAAAAAATCATCCTTTTTAGGAGTGTTTTTGATCAAGATTAATGTTTTATTATCAGCTTTGATAACCCCACGAAAATCTGAACTCTGTATATGGTGTGTCCAAATACCATTTGGCGACACGTGGACCTAACTCGGGATTGTAGGCCTTTGTAGCATCTTGCCATTGAATTAAAAATACCAACACAATTAATTATTCTAATCAATACCATTTTCAACCATCTAAAATATCAAATCCGCAACACTTGTTCAAGCTATTTAATCTGTTTACAGAAAAGCAAATCCTTTTATATAGGCTAACTCACATAACAAATGACACGGGCATCTTAAAAAAATATCTGTTGTTACGTCTCATTGAATCGAAAAGTCCTTCAAATTGTTAATGAGTTGATTGCTGATATCCTCAGCCATATCATCAGTAAGTCTAATAAGACTTATTGTATTATTAGAAAGTGGTATTTTAAGTAATTTATTAGCAGCGTCATCATCTCTCATAATTCTTACCATATCAACTACTGCTGGCAGTATGAGCTCTTCCGCAATTGTGTGGGGTTTATTTTTACACTTCACAACTTGGTAGGCTATTTTGTATGATGCAAGAAGGGAATTACTATTGGCCCTTTGACTGTTTGGTGAAGAAGATTTTTGTTGATTAGCTTCATTAAGTTTACTAGAAAAGAATTCCCTACTTTTTCCATTTAAATTTTGGTGTTGCTTATTAAGTGATACTTTAACCATCTAACTGTCAGACCACTCAAATTAAGTGGTCTCAACGCCCTGCCGTAGTGAATTGTGTAGTCTGTGACAACTCGACTAGTATTTAATATTTCACCCACTAAAAATCATGCAATCGAAATAAATCAAAAACCGTTGGAAAGGTCATAATGATCTAAACTTTATTTTTTGTATTTACAAGTTTTTTCTAAAACGTATATTTACATACATAATTATCGTTGCAGTTTATTAGTTTTCTACAAATCAATCGGCGCCCGTACATACACCGGATTTTGTCATAAAACACAACAAAATAACGCATTTTTCTTCTCCCTCTAAAGCCCGCCCAGTACTTCTTCTAAATTAAACCTACATATTGTTGGATTCTTTACAATTTCCCCTATCTAATACTGCCATCCAATCAAAAATCGGACAAATAGTTCTAAAGTTGTGGGGCGTTTTGTAGACCCTTGCAATTGGTCAGTTTTCCAACCAATAAACAGCGTTACTTAGTACAAGTGATATTTGTGTGACCTCAATCTATTTTTAGAGATATTTTGGTAACTTTGTAAAGATAATGCATCAAGCTAACTTTCCCTGTAAACCAAATATGCTATATTTGAACAGTTTGTTGTGTAGGACCGTGGGAAAGTGACTGCTAATACGGTCTCATCTAACGTTTGAATTTGAACCCTAACGGACATTTATAACATGGCTAGACATAAGAGTTTGCGCACGCATTTTGTATAGTTTGTATGGACGAGAGATTTCTATATATTTGTTTTCACTTTTGTTATTCAAATAATTCTGTCAAACACTTTTATGAAAAGATAATTTACAAGTAGGCCTATACAGTTCAATTCTTTGATTTATTCCCTACACTTTGTTATAATAATATTTCATTTTGGGGTAAAGCAAATATTCCTAAATTACGTTTCAAACAAGGCCTAGTTTTGTTAGCAGTTGTCTAGATGGAACATAAAAACTGGTGTTTTCAAAATAAGAAATTGATAAATGTTTTTATACAGTTCTATTTAGAACTAAATTTTGAAACTTTTTTACGCTTATAAAAAAATTACCAAAAATTTTTACTACTTGTTATGTAGGCCTAAAGTTGAACATTTTCCATTCGTTACTGAACATTTTTTGTTTCTTGAGCTAATAACTTTCACGATTTTACATCAATCAATTTTTTAATTGCATGTATGAATTCTTTGAACCTTTCTCTACAAAAAAGGTACGGTATAGAACACTTTTGGATTGGTATACAATTACTACATTTGGTGAATTTTTGAAAATATGCTTGCACACGCACCGAAATGACTTGGCGTTGCAAAACATTAACATTGACAGTTGTAGGGTTAATTTACTTGGGACCATACAATCTACAGCCAATATACGAAGTTTATCGCTGAAAGAAGACTTGAACTTTCTGAGTGTGCTAGCAACTTTATTTTCGAAACTAGTTGTGGGGTCTTTAACTAAACTAAAATTCCTAAAACCAATATAAATAATGATGAACTAAAGGCCATGTCAAAATTAAAAAGTGACGAATCTGTCAAAATCCTACCCGCGGATAAAGGTAATGCCACTGTAGTTCTGGATGCAGACATCTATTAAAATAAAATTATTGAAACCTTAAACGTTGGTAAATACACCTTACTTATTATTTAAGTACCGTAATAGTAAAGATAAACTTCGATCTTCACTAACACCACATTACTCTAAACTCCCCCATATATATGGCCTACCTAAAATACATAAACCTAACGTCCGTCTTAGGCCTATTGTCAGTTCCCGTGGTTCCAAATGCAGGAAATTATCTAAATACCTTCTGCGCATAATTAAACCACTAGCAGGAAACAATGACTCATTTGTGAAAAACTCTAAACATTTCGTGGAATTATGCAAAGATATTAAACTAAATGAGGAAGATAGGTTAGTTAGTTTTGATGTTGAAAGTCTATTCACTAATGTACCCGTACAAGAAACTCTTAATATAATTGAAAGTAGACTTTTAAAAGACAGCAACTTAAAACAAAGAACTAACCTGCCAGTTGTTGCCATCATGGAACTCCTTAAATTATGTACGGAGTGCAATTACTTTCAAGTTAATAATAAAATATATCGCCAAGATGACGGTATGGCAATGGGTAGTCCACTCAGTCCTATTTTTGCCAATATTTTTATGGAAGAATTTGAGAAGAAAATTATAGATTCTTCCGAATTTAAACCGAAAGTATGGCTCAGATATGTGGACGATACATTTGTTGTATGGCCTCACGGTTGTAATAAATTAGAAAACTTTTTTGCTTCCATTAACAACGCTTCTGATTCCATATCCCTAACCATGGAAAACGAAGCAAATAATAAATTAGCTTTTCTGGATGTGTGTGTTGAGAGAGATAGGGATGTCCTAAAAACAGCAGTCTATAGAAAGAATACACACACCGGTCGTTACTTAAACTATAACTCTAATCATCCTAACTCCGTCAAAGAAGGAATAGTTCATTCCTTACTTGATAGAGCCTATAAAATTTGTTCTGATAATAATAGTTTAAACAGTGAACTTGCTCGTATTGAGCAGGATTTAAGTTCTAACGGATATCCTCAGTCCATTATTTCTAAATGTAAAAGAGCGAAAAATAACAAAAAGAAAGAGTCCAAAGATGAGAATAAACCTCTAGCGTACATGACAATCCCATATGTGCCGGGATTATCGGAAAATGTTAGGCGCGTAGCCAGAAAATATAGAATTTGTACTGCTTTTAAAACAAAAAACACTGTTAGACAACATCTCGTCCAAACTAAACCTAAAAATGGCACACAGGATTCTAAAAACTGTATTTACAGTATTAAATGTGAATGTGATAGGCAATATATTGGCGAGACAAAAAGACCTTTAAACATTAGAATAAAAGAACACAAAAATAATGTACGGTTAGGCCTAGTCGATAAATCGAAAATTGCAGAACATATATGGTCCGAAAATCACAAATTCAATTGGGAAGAGGCAAAAATAATACACCGGGAAAGTAATCTTTACAAACGTAAAATAATTGAAGCCTCATAGATAAAACTAGCGGACAACCCTATCAGCCAAACAAGCATTGAAGTAAGGCTACTATGGCTCCCATTATTAAAAAAAGAACTAAAACTTGATTATAATAACCATATTAATAATAAATCAGAAATGTTACCGACTAATAAAAATGCTGAACTTTTACCAGTAGAATCACCACGTGGTGTTATAACCCATTCCTGTGCGAAACAGTTGAACTAGGCCTATATGAAACAATAGGAAACTACCCCTTCCTGTTGGCCACGCCTTAATACTCTGGCCAGTTGTCAGTCTCACTCCAACTTGTCAACTAGACGCTTGCCATCAATTGTGTGTGCTTAGTGTTTGAATTGTGTTTTGTCTGTGGTTGGTGTGTTTGACTTCTCAGTCTTAGCTCTGAGATGTATCACGTAGATATTTAAGGTTAGTAATAATTTGTAGTTTTACTTTGTTCACCCTTACATAGGCCTAGTTGCCTGGGTTTATGTACCGTTAGTTTTAGTCAATTGATTTGTATTCCCGAAACGTTGTGTTTGATTATTTAACACACAAATGATGGCAAATGTCCGAACAAGTAATTATAATAAAACTTCTACACACTGTTTAAATAGTTTTTGGTTAAAACTCGTTTTTTTGTTCACAGATATGCCTACTCAAAAACACTCAAACTAACTCACATTTAATGGTAGTACATTGGTAAGAAAATCAATTTTTATAGAATTAATTAAGTATTTAATTAAACACGGTAATATTATAACAGTTCAATATTTAACACTATCTGTGTTGCTGATACCCTACACCAGTAGTTGTAAATTATACATTTATGACTATAAATATTAAATTAAACAATGAATTTTAGTCAAATTATATTTTATTATATTATAACAAACGAAATGACTAATTGGTTTTTGTAATCCAACTACCGGTACAGATTTGTATTGAATATTTAATTAATTGTTTTGAAAATACCCAAATTCGAAAACATTTAATAATAAAACTAACATTTTTAGAAACAGCACGTTAGAGACAAATTTCAAGGTCATATCACAGCAAGTGCATTGGAACAATCTGCCACAATCACTCCCGTAACTTGCCGATAATTGTTTTTACTTATCAGAATACATGGTTTTCTTATTGATTTTATCTTTAATGTTTATTTTCTCAATTAAAAATTGTATTAATCTACGATTTTAAATAGTTATTTTTAACTATTTTCCTTAGAAATGTTATATTTCCCTGACCTTAACCAAAATTCCCTGACTTTTCCCTGATTTTTCCAGAAAAGTAAAATTCCCTGACTTTTCCAGGTTTTCCCTGTTTTCCCTGTCGCTAGCCACCCTAAGTCCAGTAAAATTTTCACGCCTAAATTAATTATTGAATATTTGGTTAAACCTAGTGGACCAAAATAGCAAATATTGGTTAAACAAACCGCCGGGGTAATAGGAGACAGGGCTCTCACTTCTCATATACAAGTAAAGTAAAACAAGAGGGGGTACTAAGAGACATCTCCAGATAGTGCTCAACATTTTATTTTTTGCAGATCTGAAATATTTGCCTACCTGAAATATTAAGGGTCAAACAATTAAATTCGTAAGTTGAAGATTAAATTCAAATTTATGTTATCAAACATTAAGTTAAAAATCAAAATGTATTTGAATGATGGATATTTGAATTTTATTGAATCTAAATATCCATAGGTGAAATGGCACTTCAAAAAAAAAAAAAAAAGGTGTTGACAATGCACTTTTTGTGAAATTTGCAAATCTCGCTATTAAAAATGCCAAAATTGACAGAGGTAGGAAAAAATGTCACATTTCTCAAATAGGTTTAGCTAACCTCAAGGGAATTCGATGACTGTTAAATGATTTTCATTGTAAAACATCTTAAAGATGTAATTGACTAAATTTAACTTCAAAAATATTTGTTAGGGCCTAAATAAAACATGTAAATGGACATTAAAAACATTGGGTCAGTAACGAAGTGGGACTAATGTACAATGGTCCATCTAGTTTGATTGGTCCATAAAACACAAATTTGTTTGGCACTGTTTGAATGTCATCATGGACTGGCCAGTTGAAGCCGTTCAATTCTTTTTCCAAAAATTTAACTTTGGAAAGTCCTTCATCTGGGAAATTAACAACTCTCCCTAACTACCAGTCCAGATAGTAAAAAACTGCATGGTACACTTCTAAACATGGTTCCATGTTGGTTGGACTGATTTCGATGTAATTAATTCCGCCAAACAATTATCTTCTTCATCAGTAGGCTATCCATGCACAGATCATGACTGGAAACAGGCCACTGTGAAGAAACCCTGATAATAAAAGATTTGGGGGGAAATATTCTTGCCACAGGATCTTGATTTTCTTTGAGAAGTCTTCTCTAGGCAGAGGAGTGCCTGGGTTATTGCGGCTCCATCGAACCATTAAATTGTTCCAAACAGTCTTAAGGGGCTTAAAAACTGTCAAGTCCAAGGGCTGCGTCAAGTTTGGAGGTAGTTTGATTAAAATCACATTGTTATCATATGCCATTTTCATCATTGGATAGTACACATGAAAGAACACCATCAAAGAACAAAATATATAGAACACAGCACTCTGATAAAGAAAGTGATCCATACGACATTTAATGTAAGTTTTTTTCATTATTAGGTAATGATTTCCGACATTGAATTTTTGTTTTTTATATTCTTGTTCAATATATTGTCTAACTAAAATAGGTCATACAATTTGAAGTTGACCCAGTCTTTGTATAAGTAGTAGCCTACTATTGCCAGACCTACATAGCAATGACTTTTAATTTATTATGATATTTTTGTTGTTAAATTTACAAATATATTATTGTATCACGTAAGACATTTTTATTCAGTTTTAGCATAGAGGGTTCAACTGCAGAATTACTAAATGTCGATTTAGTAAAAGTATTTTTACCTGACTACGGTGAAGGCAAATGAAAGGTTATGATTACAATCTATATAGGTATGATAATTAATTACATATTAGAGCTTTAGTAACTTAATTATATAAGGCAGAACTTAAATTATTGATCATATAAAATGCCATTAAATAACGCAAAAGAAGTGTATTTTATTCATGTATATTTAATCACTAATGGGGTACAGTGGACCGCAATCCACTGTGCCCCTGTTGTTTGTAGGCCACTGTGCCCCACTGGACACTTACATAAAAACATTTACATTTTATAACAAATTGTGAAATTTTTTTATTTCTAAGTAATTACACTGATTAGGATAAGTTACCTTTTAAATAACAATCAGTTTGTTTGAAGAAAACTCAAATGCTGTTGGCAGTAGAACAAAACTTCTTCAATACAAAATATTTACTCCAGCACCTCAAATTTAACAAAATGGCTTCTCTCCACTTGCATGCTTGAATGAAACTTAAAAATCTCTTTCAGTAGAAATATGGTACTAGCACTATCTAATAGAAAATTTCTGTACTTCTAGCTATTAATCAGTAATAACAGTATTAAAAAGTCCACTGTACCCCGTGGTCCAGTGTGCCCCAGTCTCCCCTACATGTCGACTGTTATTGGTCAATCTTGCTTAAATTTCATAGGTTGTGGGTCAACCGTGAAAACCTTCTTATTGAGAGGTTGATCAATGGTGTAGGTGTTTTTAGAGGTACAAGGTATCTCTTCTTTGTTGTACATGTCTACCGGTATTGATCAATCTCGTTTAGTCTTCGTTGTGTTTTCTCTTTCTCCATTCTTTCCAATCTCCTTTTACGATGTCATACGATGTTGTAATGTAATACGTCTGCAAGCTACAAGAGAAGAAATTATGATTATCAATATCATTTTCCGCTCCTACACAGTGTTCAAAAATTTCCATATCCTCATATCCGTCTTTCCAGTCTCTTTGCGTGTTGTTTGTGACATCAGGATGTTACATTTAACATTTAAGCGTTTCCTCATCAAATTCATCTTCACGGATTTCAAATTCCGCCTGAAGGCTATAAATCCATCCATATCCTAGAATGTTCGCACATTCCTTATCTTTCCTTTCCCTCTCCTGATCCATTGACAGGAGAAGGGTTGTCCAATCCCTAAACACATATATTTCTTACCCGTATTGTATTGTTGATCTTACGACAACATACAATCTCACATCCTCCATCATCTTATACATTCAAGAAAGAGAAGTAAATTTTATAATTAATATTTCTTTGAATGATTTAATATTAATAAAATAGGGTAACCGAGTTTTTGAGGGGGTTACATTAAAAAGTTGGCAAGTCATACATGGTTGAGTGAGTGGTATGAGTGACATATTAGATTTAAGATATATTTGTAATGATGATTTTTTAATACAGTTGTAAATTTGTAAGATATTTGATCAAGAGTCGAAGAAAGTAAAGTGAAGTAATGCAATGTAAAGTAAAGTTGAAGTGGTAAATGAGTTCATAATGAGTAAAGTAATTGATGTAAATTGTTATCTCAGTGCGGATACAATTGTTGTATTTCATAAAAAACTTATGAATGTAAAGCAAATTAATGAGTTGATTCAGTTTGAATTTGAATTTTGAATTTTTAATGTGGAAGAAGTAATGTACTTAAAGGATTTATTGTTATCTCAAAGCGGATACAATTATTGTATTTCATAAAAAAGTTATGAAAGTAAAGCAAAATGATAAAATAATGTGAATGTTGATGATTTTTTTTTTTTCTTTCAAAGGTGAAAAGTAAGATGGAAAATGTATGCTGATGGTGAATATAATTATGAACTTGAATTGTCTTGACTTGCTATATGATTGTAAATTGATTGAAAATGTTGCATATTGTATATAATTTTTCTTTCAGGTGAATTTGGACTTTGTAATTTTTGTATTGTATATATTTATAAATAATGTATTTCAATTTGTAATGGCAAATAGTTTTAAAATGTTGTTATGGTACGTATGTATGGACGATTGTGGTAAAATAATTTAATTTCTTCTGTAAATTCAATTGCAGACAAAATATTTATGTGAGGTGACTATGAATTTCTATGGTGCTTCAACTCACATATATTTCTTTTTTGTTGATTATGATTCAAATTTTGCAATTTTAATCATAATCAGAGGGGATCTTTGTAATATATGTGAGTTTCAGGGTTTTTAAACATTAAAATAAGAGTATAACGTAAAAGGGGTTGTAAGGTAAAGTTTGGACATTTAGCCTAATTTAAAAGATTAAAGTATTTCATGAAAATTAATAAACATAGAAATTCAAAGGGAAATGCAGACATTAATTAATAATTCAAAATAAATCTTACATAATATTAACTTCATATTTAAATTCAGTTTTGTTTAAACTATTAAATTGTGTTTCATGATGTGTCAAAATACGAAAAACATTTAAACGGTATTGGAGGGTTTGAAGCTATGGTCCACTAAGTTTCTAGCCAGTGATGAATGAATTACAGACTATCTCAGACATTGAAAAGAACTTAACTTGCTATGTTATGTTGGTAGCATGTGTGATTTATCTGTGTGCAGAGATAAAAATTTGTCCTGAAATGTTGGTACTTAGCGTAACTACAAGAAATGAGACATATTTGCGGTCCCCTGGAGTTAGGATCACGTGATGTTGCATCATAAAGGAAAGGACGCTAACAAAGGACTTGCTTCTTCCTCACTTACATAAAGGATCTAGTGCAGATCAGACCTGTCAACAGTCGCTCCGGCGAAATGGTTTTATTAAGTGCTTTTTGCGGTAGTTAGAGTTATAACACCGTCAAAATATGTTTTAGCAAGAGTAGAGACAGTGGTTGTTATCATATGATAAACAAATATGAAGTTTATTCATAATTTGCTTTAAAATTTCGACTTAGAGAATCGGAGTGAAAGCATGGCGTCCTTGGTACGTTCTATATAAAGAATTGAACAGTGAGTGTTTAACAAACTAAATTCAAAGTGGCTAGAGTGCAACGAATAAACAATTATGGGGTTTTTTCTAATTTAAATTCATATTTTTCTGTGTTGTAAGTTTTCTTTCATAAATTCATAAATTTTTCTTAAGTGCACTATAAAACGAAATACGTAAGTAACAAAAAATAATTTTCATTAAGTCTGCATTGAATATTTTATTAACATAATTTGTTGTAGCTTTAAGATAATGTGTTTAATCATTAATGTGAATGTTTGAGTGTACGACTGTGATAGCTAGAATGACTTGCCAAATTGAGTTTGAATATCTTTTGTATGTGTTCTTTTTAAACTAAAATGACTAATTAAAATATTAATGCCAGCTACTATGATTTCTTAATTTGAGTTTTCTCCTTTCCAGAAGTACTTTATGGTAAAACGAACCTTGTTATAATTCTAAATTCAATTTCAGTTTTTCTTTATAAGTGAATCAAAATGGCGACAGTTGATATCGTGGATGGTACGTTTTGGAGGTATGCACTCTGTGGTGAAACATAGATGGCGTATTTCTGGGATGATCGGTCCTGCGCAGGTCAACTGTACGCACAGATACAATAGATTAATGTGTAACAGATATTTAATAGTCAACTGTAGTAGACACAGATCTGACTACAACATAACCTAATTTCAATTTTGGGGTTATGTTTGTTTGTTTTCATTGGGAATAAGGTGTTATAATATTTAAAGTGATAATTTAATTAAATAAATAAAGTAAATGGATTGAAGATAGGATATAATAAATAATTGTTACACAGTAAAGGTATTTTTTTTATTAAAAATAACTTAGAAATATTTTTGTCAAAAATTAATCTTTATTTTTCATTTTTTTTAATTTTATATTAATAAATTGTTTGTAAACGGCTTGCATAGCGGCAGCACGTTACAGCGTTTGTCAGTTGAAAGCCATTGTTTGTATATATTCAGTGTTGTGCTCTCATTTGGGATATTTATTTTTTAATTAATTAATCGTGAAATTAAATACTGTAAGTTATTCGATAAGTATTAATAACAAAATGTAGTCCAAATTATATCATTTTTGCATGTTTGGTCTTATATTGATTACAATAATCTCATCAATATGTTATAAATTTTTTTCATGCCGAAAAGTTGGTAATATAAAAGTTTAAGCATCGCTGGTTTTAAAACTTTTCGGCCGTCTCGACTCTGAATCATCAATCTCTTATTTGTAGTCGTTCGCAGCGCTCGCCGAACATCAAAGTCGTGTCGCGAAGCTAGCAAAAGGGTGTCTGGTGCTCCCAAGTTGTCCCATTTCCATTCCGAAAAGAAGGACAATGTGGGAGACTTGATTGTAGTTGGCTTTCATAGTCGCAAGCACTGTAGTGTGGGAGATATCGTAAGGTTTTTGAATGGCGATTGGCGGACGTAAAATTCTGAACCGAGTGTTGAATGAGTGTGATTGAGGTAGTGGATAGTCCAGTACAGATTTAAAACAAAACGTAAAAAAATAACAATAAAAAGCAGTACCGAAGCGTTCCGGCACCAGTAAACCCCTGCCCCAATTGTGTTTGAAGTTATCTACCTGAACTTAAATGATAGGCTACCTAATTCAGTAATGATAGGCTGCAGGAAAGAATAAAATAGGCTATCACAAATACCAAATTTATTTTAGAGACCCAATGTAATGTTGCCTATACTAAAATTTGAAAACGGGGCATAAGTTATGAATACGTCTTCTCGAGTCTCAAATCTACCGCTCAACTAGTTTTGTTTTGTTCACATCGTCTAGGGTTATGTAAGCATTAGCCTACTTGTCACAAATACAATCAATATACCTAGGCCTAACTATACAATTCATTTTTATTAAAATAAAATACAATCCCACCTACCCCTGTTTTGCTCCCGTCTCCTACTCGTGATGCATAAAACATTAATTTTTCACTAGCCAACTTGTCATTAAAATATTCAAATAATAGGCCTATATATAGAATTCATCATATGAAATATTACTGCGGAAACTATGTGCAATTCTTATATTTGACAATGCTGTAAACACTAATATATTTTGTATGATTATATGCAGTACAAAAGTTAACCAATCACTAATTTCATCAATTGATGTACATTTCTTGGATTAATTATAAATATTTCTTTACATTTATATTACAGTATTTAATTAGTTTTATGGAGTGTTTTCTTGTTATACGAACCGTTTTCTAAGGTTCTAACAGTAAATAGGCATAGGCCTATGTGCTTAGTTTTCAACATTAGGCTACTCTTTTCTTAAAATAGGATGTCTGAAAAAATATCAGTAGAGAGGTGTAGTGTAAACTTATGCAGACAAGTTTTGTGAAACAATTACAGTAAAGTATTTTTGGTACTTACGTATTATAAGGAGGCCACTATTTTTTTAAACGTTGCTAGGTTATGTATTGTTTTAGCAAACAACAGAAATGCAAGAATAATTTTAAAAAATAGCCTAAAGTTCTAACCTATAGGCTAGTATTTATTCACAGTAAGTTTAGTTGCTAGGTTTACTACTAGAAATAGCAGTAGGCCTAATAAAAACGTCTAAAAATAGTGGCCTCCATATAATACGTAAGTTCCGTATTTTTTGTAGGCCTATGTAGTTTGGCAACCCAACCTTGATAGGACAAGTAAAATGGTAGAGCCAAAAATTGCCAGATCATGTTGAAACACTAACTTATTATAATTACTGTATTATTTATTTACAGGCCTAGGCCTATAAAATCTAAGGGGGGTAGAATGACAGAGAGATTTTAAAGACTAGTTCCAATCAGTCTGCTATAATTGGAAAGTAGTTATTGGTGCTTGATTTCACTAAAACTCTGTTCACCCCCCCCCCCCCCCCATTCATTAATCTAATTGTCATAAAGTAAAAACAGGCTTAAGTTTACATATTAATACATCTCACCATATTAATATTTAATAAGCTTGAAGTTCTAACTTATAGTTTCTAATCACCATTCAATAGTACAATGTGCTTAGGTTGGCAGTACTAGGCCTACTCTGGTTCCTAAAAAAAGTTTGTTTGCAAACATATTAGCAGGGTGTCCTAAAGTAAATTTATGCTTAAAAAAATTAATGCTGACTTCAGGGCTCATTATTAGTAGTAGGCTTGGTGACAACATAAAGAAGAAACTGACTTGTTCCAGCCAAAAATAGTGCAAGTCAAATGTACTGTAGTCCTAACATTTAGCCTATATTGTTTGACATTTGAACTCAATATCATTTGACTCAATTTAGCTGTCAATTTTCTCTAGAAGAGCTAACAACAATATTTAGGCCTAAGCTAATGATGATAGAACACTAAAAAAACTGCAACCCGTTCAAAAACAAAATATGCCTATTTTAGCAGGAACTACAATAAAGCCTATAAAAAGCCTTTAGTCTGTCAATATTTATTTCAAAGTGACAACTTCTAATATTATACAAAGGACTTTCACTCATACAAACAATTAATATTCTAAATTGAATTCTTCATGAACCTAAGAGAATGCAGATTATTAACGTCGTTGGTTTAATACGATAATAACTGTTGGTCCTTGTTATATCAATTCTTATAACAGCTAGACTATTAATATAATATAATTGTATTGTTTGCTTACCGTTATATAAGTTCCAAGACAGCGCACTGTCATGTAGCAACAAATACTTAATAAATAAATAAGTAGATATCATTGATAGTTATAAATGTTTTAATGCTGAATTCGCATTAATATACTTCAATTGAAGGACTGCAGGTTACCACTGTTAACAGTACTCAGTACTGCCTCACTTAACTGCCATCGAGCCATCCTACCATCCTAGATCAATTTGGTTGTGATCGGATGTTATGTTATGACGCATTAAACAAGATAGTAACCATAAGCAAAAGTAGTACAGTACTATTTTTTTTTTTTTTTTAAGGATGGTTACAGTTCCTTAGATGTCATATAATATAAACGAAAAGTTTAACACAAACTTTAACTTTATGATTTTAAAAAATTTTGACATTTCATTAACTCCAACTTTTAGAATAGTTTTACAAGAGGATTATATTAACTTGAAAACAAACCTCATACAATCTGCACTTCAGCCTCAGTAGTAGTAGTAGTAGTTTAATTATTTATTATAATATTCTATTGACACTAATGAACTCAAAAGCTGACGAACTTAATTTATTCATTTTCAAATAAACCAAAGGTGTTTACAATAACGAACGCTTCAATGTGCGTAGAAAATATAAATTACCAACCATAGCTAAACTCTACAACTCTACTACGTAGTGCATAGCTATCTACTTTTTTTTTCTTCTAGTTTGCCAAAAGGCAGGCTTGGAATGCTATATATACTTTAAAAATACATTGAGTCAATTTCGATTTTGACCTTCGGGTTCGTTTATGTATCATTTAAAAGATTCGTATCACTTCAGTTCTTTCACCAAAATGATCCGTTCAAACGACCTGTTCTTTTCCAT
Source organism: Philaenus spumarius (assembly GCA_018207615.1). Lineage (NCBI taxonomy): Eukaryota > Metazoa > Arthropoda > Insecta > Hemiptera > Aphrophoridae > Philaenus > Philaenus spumarius. The sequence continues at coordinate 1,951 of JAGFPH010003584.1, read as the reverse complement.
CTTTATACTATACAATGTGCACACATCTCTATTCCGGTTTTTAAATTTAAGTATTTCTTATACAGGAAACATAATTAATTTGTTTTATATTTTCCTTTTAGCTAGAGAACACAAACAAATGAAGAATGTTTTGTGTTTAATTAAATAAATAAATTAGCCTACCTATATTTGAAAAAAGAAAATGTGAGAAAAATACTGTGTAGTTTTATCTAAATTACTTAACTCTATTACAGAAATACCACAAACTTGGTAAATTGCAGTTCGTTATTGTAAAAATATTAACTGAACTGGAATAGAACGAAAGATATCAAAGGTACATATTAGCCTAACTCAAAATACCCTCTCTGGTCAAAATTTCAATGCCATTTTATATTATATATATTATAACACTTTTTCTATCTTATTCTTCTTGATCAACTACAATTATATTATAATCATCTGAACTTGTAATTATTCGGACTTGGTTCAACCAGTCAACCATCCTTTATGATTTATGACTTTATGCAGGGCCGGAACGAGCCCTAGTTTCGCCCGGGGCAAGGATATATTTCGGCACCCCCTCTTCCCACTCCCCACCATACTCACTCCATTTAAAACTATTACAGTACAACTTCGTTAAGTCGGCCCCATTTAAGTCGGATCTTCGGCCTCTTCGGGTAACCCGAACAGGTTTGCAATAAATAAATATATGCTTTTTGGTAGCGCTATTGCTTTATACGAGCGCATAATCATAGCGTACTGCACGGTGATCGTGTTTCCACCGAGTTCGTGCAACCGTGTTTGTTTGCCGTGCGGCACGTAAACGTTACTCGAAGCTGACGCAACAGAAACTTACAGCCTTTTCCCCAAAAAACGTAGACATACCTGTACAGTCCACAGATGTGGGTTTTGTTTTATTGTGACCAGTAAATATTTTTAAGGTGTTTTTCTCCGTAATAAAGGAAAATATTGTAAGAATACAGTGTATTTACATTTTTTGATGTTTTATGCTCTTTCTCCGGCTAACACGGATTTTCGTTATGTCGGATCGGCCGCGGTCCCGGCTGGTCCGACTTAACGAGGTTGTACTGTAACAAAAATAATGCATCTCAAAAATAAAAGCATATAGGTACTTCCTGTACTTAAGTCAATGCTATTCATTACAGTTTCGTATTTTTTCCTCATCACACAACCGCCTATAATAATAGCGAATTCAGTTGTGCGAAATTTCAACATTCCTCTATTGTAGGCTCTGTTTTGTAATCATTTTTAACGGAATCTAAAAAGTAAAAAGCTTTCTTTATTTGTTAATCTGAAATTACAGAATTGGGTAACATATTAAGAAATGAGACATTCAGTTAAACTTCAAATAAATAAAATTTATGTCTTTGGGTTATAAATTGGTATTCATGTAGTACTTTACTACTTCAGTTGGGATGATATTGAAAACCAATTAGATTTTTACTATTAGTTTTGAGTACTAAATTAACTAACAGTCCTTAATCATTCTTGAATCTTAACAAATCAAATAGTGTTCGGATTCTAGTCGGGTATTGCGTGAAATACGTACATTTCTTCAACGCCCTTTTCGCGTAAAGGTCGGGCACACACATGACCGTACCGTGCCCGCATCGCACCACGGCCTAGAGTAGAGGATGCCGTACCTGAGGACAAAAGGGGAGGGGGGCCAATCGCACGACTCTAAATCCTTGGATGAGTGTGGGGGTGGACCTTGGGTGAGTGTGGAGTGGGCGTGGGGGGTGGAGGTGGGTGTGGGAGTGGGTGGTGGCGGAAATGCTATTTTCCTAACCTAGATTTTGTTTTTTTCCTAACCTAGTAGCCATGATCTATGAAGTACCTTAGGCTTCGGGGATGTCCTTAGACTTAAACTAAAACTCAGAATGTGCCGTCATCTGACGCAAACGATTTATCTAATACACTTATACACTTTGTAATAACTAAAAACTAACCA